>JANAVB010040364.1:0-10290 GCA_029216955.1 Iris pallida | reverse complement strand
TGGATCCGCTTTGCACTGAAAAACGTGCTAGAACCTATGGTCTCTAATGTCGACAAATTATATATCTACAAGTCTAGTTTTTCGTTATAAATCCAACGGTATGTCCAATTTGGATTCCGATAGGCCATGCACAAAATTGCCCATTGAGTCGAATCATGGGCTCGTCAAAACTGCGATCCGGTCAACTATCTCAGAATCAGACCAAACATGGCTCACATGACCAAAAAAATGATACGAGTCTAGTGGCATAAGTTGAGGTGGCGATGTGACGAACGTGCACAAAGTAATTAAATTTTTTGCAAAGTGGCCGATACGGTGTTCTTCGATCGATACCCTCGAATTCGTCACGGACACGCAACCAATTGTGGTTCCTTCAAATCTCACATATCTGCAACATCTGTATGCACCTTTCAGTGCCTTAGGGGTTGCAACCAGGTCGCCCGAATTGTCGGGATGGACTCCGTATCGGATTTTGAAATCAAATTTTTTGCCAACTTCAAACTAATTTTAAACAGAATATAACAATTAATAAAATAAAGTAATTAATTGGTTTTGATCTCAGTTAGGTTGTCTAAAACTTTGTTTAAGTAGTTTTCTAAAATTTGTGATAATCAGGTCGCAAATCGATCGCAAATATGGGACGTTGGGATATTTTCTTATATTCAAAGAATCAGTTTTTTTTTTCTCGATGTTGGAACTCAATTTTCGTCGTGTATTATTCTTCTTGAAGGGAGTTGAAGAGGGTTAGGTTGTCTATATACCGAAGAAATCGGTTCATGAAAAGGTGAACCGAGGAGACGAAAAATCTATCACAAAGTTGACCACATTGTTCTGTCATTGCTGTTGCACTTACTATTGTCGCTGCGTTGCGCGCTAGGCCGTGCATCTGCCAGTGGCCCAGGTGGCGCACGCGTGGCTGGATGTCGACCAGGATCGCCACTGGTCGAGAGGATTTAGGGTTAGGGTTAGGGTTTGGTTTGATCATTTCGTGTTTTTTTTAAACTAGTATATATACATAAAAAAAGGAGGGGAGGAAGGGGGGGGGGGGTCGCGCGGGTTTGGGGTGCGGATTCATTGTTCCCATTAGGGAACAATGTTTTTTTTTCTTTCATAAGGCTATATATATATATATATATATATATATATATATATATATATATATATATATATATATATATATATATAATATAATATTATTTTATTATATATATATATATCTAATATATATATATTTATTTATTTTATATTATATACTACTTTTGGTGTAGGGTTTACACATAAAATAAATAAAAAAATATATATTAATAATACTACTTTTGGTGTAGGGTTTACACATAAAATATGTACATACAATTAATATTTATTTCCTAAGAAAACAAAATATCCAATAATATAATATTTTAATATTTTAATAATAAAATAATAATAATAATAATAATAATAATAATAATAATAATAATAATAAAAAATAAAAAAACCCAATAATAGGTGCATATAGTTTTGGGTGAACACATTATACTCGCACCTTAATTGGTCCACAAAAAATCTAAATATTCTAAAATGCCATATATAAATGTCAATAACACGTATATTTTACATATAACAAATATTTAGATAATATTTGTTAATCCCTTAAAACTAAAATATGAAATATATGCATATACATAAAATGTATATCTACCTGGACGTCTTTAGACACATCGCATGACTAAATGGGCTTGGGTTTGGTTCGGATCCAGTTCGACTAGTGTCACGACCCGCACCCAATGTAAGGGCATGAGAAGTAGGTACGTCCAGCCTACGTCGCAGTATCGGCAGTAGAACGCTTGTCCTAGGTTACAATATCTAACAATATATAACTGTACCTGTACAATAATATACTCTCCAAAAAGGAGGACAACACATAAGGTACAACTCAATCACAAAATTCTAAGATAGAAATAGAAAGATAGGATAAAAAGATAATCTTAACAGAGAACTACAACTGAAAGAAATAAGTCTGGGTGTTTAAATAACACCAAAAATCCAATATCTGGAAATACATCAAGACAAGACAACTAAATAAAGATAACTAGTCCTAGCAGTCCTAATCTAGACAATGGACAAGTCCTCAGCAACTGCTGGATCCTCCTGAGGGTCCAAGTCACCGGTGTCATCTAAGCCAGCTCCATAATATGTGGGCAGAACTCCTCCTCATTCCTCTGTAATATTTTTAACAGGTCCAATCAGGACAGGAACGAATATATATCTCTCACACAGTTTCATATCATGACAGGAAATGTAACGCATGTTATAGAATAAAGTACATAAAAACTGTAAGAATAAATATGAAGAGGAAGAGAGAATATGATAACAAAAGATATCTATATATGGTATATAGAGAACTGTAGCCTACTAAGTTGATTAGAGTACAAAGATAGTTATGTGAACGACTTAAATTGTACATGATTACACTACAGAGTTTGCACACGATTACACTACTTTGGAATTGTTTACATGACACTTCTACTCTCCCGTAACCCAATCAATACACAAGGATCTAGGCCATGATATGTTATTTTACATGAAAGTTTATACATGAAGCTTATGAGATCATGAAAGTACATGAGAGCACATGAGTGTACATGAGTAATAAGAGTCCATGGAATACATGATGTTCGTGAAAAGCACATAACATGAGTATTCGATGCACCCGAGGGGGATAACATCTCATATAAAGATCCATATAGTACTAATCAGTGATAACATCGTGTTAGCATCAATAAATTAGTCTATAACAAGAATATAATTTCTAGCAAGTATGAAACGGTCAGAGAATGTACTCGCCTGATATCCTGAATGTCTTGATAAGAAAATATGTCCGGACCGGAGTAACTGAGTCCTATTTAGAGCAACCACAGGTTACAAAGTATCTAATATGAAATAAGAGAAATTTATAATGCATTCTAAATGATTCTAGGTCAATCTAGGTCAAAGTCAACTCTTGGTCAACTCTGGTCAACCATTCTAGTCAAACTAGGTCAAAACTAAGTCAACTAGTCAAATGTTCTAAGCTTAAGTCAAATTTAAGTTAACTAGTCCTTTTAAGTCCATTTGAGTCAATTCTAGGTCAAGTTTGACCCACAGTTGACTTTAGTCAACTTGGTCAACTTGCTAGTCAACCTTGCCTCAATAGGCCTATAGGTCAATTCTAAACTAACTTACTAACCATAGGCTATTATCTTATATCACTATCAAATATACATACATACATATACATATACATATATATATATATATATATATATATATATATATATATATATATATATATATATATATATATATATATATTAAACACTCCCTATTTTATTCAAAAAGGCTGAAAAAGCCAAAACCTGTACAAGTATACCACTAGACGTAAAATGTCGAGGCCTATACACGTATACTACCAAAATAATGGGAGAAAGGAAACCAAAATGGCTAGGCCAGGGATAGAAGAGAGTTCCAGAAGACCGTCGGCCGTGCGAACAGAAGGAGCTTCTCTTGCGGCACTGCCGAATGGTCTCCCAAATAAGCTGGTCTGCGGAGGTACTGGTGGCCTTCATATCTCGCCTTGTTACAATTTTTCCAGATAAGCCACGTTGCGGCTGCTTCTATGATCTGGTGGCCATGGGACGCAGAAGCCCAGGCCGCTACGAGGTCGTAGAAGCTATCACCCCCTTGAGCCATTCTGCAGCACTGGGAAAGTACTCTCCAGACCTTGACAGGTAGGTTCCCCTAACAGAAGATGTGGTCGACTGTTTCCGATTGACGATCAGAGCAGCATGTGCACGCAGACGCAAGGCTGAACCCAATAGTATTAAGAGTGTCGTCAGTGGGCAGGATCTTGCGAAGGGCTCTCCAAATGAGGAAGGACCACTTCTTGGGGATACAAGTCTGCCAGAAGGATGCAATGGTAGGAGAAGGCACCGTATTTCCTAGGATCACTCTTCTGGCCGATCTAACCGAGAAGGATCCGGTAGCTTCGGTCGACCACCGTAGCTCATTTACGGCAGGGCTAATCGTCCATCTGCAGCGGCGGATGCATTCTACTACCTCTGGCCCGGCCTAGTCCCGGACCTTGTTCCAATTCTCGTTGTTATCAGAGGGGTCCCACAAGTCCTTGATTTTGCTGTTCCTAGGGGTTGCTGAAAGGTTGGGAAGCAAGGTGTCTCCAGGCCAACGTTCCAAAAATGGCGAGGAATCACCGTCGCCCACCTGAAGGCGCATCACGGGTTCGACAAGAGAACGCCCGATGAGAATGCGTTGCCAAGCCGCAGAGGATCTGCTGTTAGAGATACCCATCGATGGGTGGATGTGCTTGAAGTATCTCGCCTTCATGAACTTGGTCCATAAGCTCTGACTCGTGCGGAGCTTCTACCACAGTTTTATCGAGAAGGCATTAACGATATGGGAAAGTTTGGTGAATCCCAGGCCCCCTTCCCGGTAGGACGTGCCATAGTATCCCAACTAGCCCAATGATTCTTGTCATTGCCGCCGCTGTGCCCCCAAAGGAAGTTGCTTAAGATGCTTTCGATCGAAGAGAGCACTTTCTTGGGGAGGGGAAGAATGCGCAGCCAGGGTGTAGATGGGAATGGATGTGAGGATGTGTTTGATGAGGATCATCTTGCCACCTGGGGATAGGGTAGCGTTATACCATCCCTCGAGTTTTTTTCTGATGCGGTTGATCAGCTCCTCAAAAATGCCGACGTTGGATTTACCGTACACGAGGGGGCATCCTAGGTAGTGGAACGGGAGATGCTTGATGGGGAAGGAGATGGTGTTGGAGAGGCTAGCCGCGTGCTCTCTTTTGATGTTGTGGTGGGTGTAGATAACACTTTTATCCGGGTTGATCTTCTGGCCTGAGCACTCGGCGTATCTCTGAAGCGTGTTGTGGACTACATCCACCAACCCGACGTCCCCGGAAGAGAAAATGAGGATATCGTCAGCGAAAGCCAGGTAGGTGATGTTCGGGCATCCACTGGCGGTATGAAAGTGCTGGAAGTTAGGAGTGCTCGCCATCTTATTAAGGTTCCTGCTCAAGGCGTCCGCCATAATGATGAAGATGGTGGAAGATAGAGGATCTTCTTGCCTGACCCGGCGACTCGATTTGAAGAAGCCGTCGGCCTGACCGTTGATAACCGTGGAAAACCATGAGTTGCTGATCGATCTCCACATGATGTTGGTCCAAGTTTCAAAAAATTCGAAGGCTCTGAAAACCCAGATCATGAATTGCCAATCCAGTCTGTCATAAGCTTTCTCCATGTCCAATTTGATGGCTATGTTGCCCCCTCTTGCTGGGAGCTTCATGCAGGTAATTAACTCTTGGGCCAACATGATATTATCCTCGATATTTCTACCCTAGACAAAGCCACTCTGCTCCTCCGAGATGATCTTGGATAGAAGACCTGACATGCGAGAGGCGATGATCTTAGATATGATCTTGTTGGTGAAGGTACAAAGACTGATGGAGCAGAAATCGCAGAATGTCTTCGGGTTATCTTTCTTCGGGATGAGGATCAGATTGGTGCTCGAGATGGCTCTGGGGTAAGTAGCTCCCTGGAGGAAGGCAGAGACCGCTTTGTGGATATCCACCTTGATGATATCCCAGCATGTGCGAAAAAATACCTTCGAATACCCGTCTGGTTCGGGCGCACTGTGTTCGTCAAGGGCCCAGACGACATCTTTCACCTCTTACTCAGAAGGAGGCTGTTCTAACCGGATGTTGTCGGTGTCGCTAATAAGGTGGAGAATCTCTTCCAGGAAGGTGTTGTCTCTGAGGACCGTTTCTTTGGAGAACAGTCGGGAATAGAACTTCGTGGCCGCCACTTGGATACCTTTTTGATCGCTGATGATGATCCCGGTTTTGTCGGCTATCTGATGGAGAGTGAGTTTCTGTCTGCGACCATTGACGCAGGCATAGAAGTAGCTCAAGTTTTTGTCCTCCTTGCTGTCCCATTTAAGCCTCGCTTTCTGCTTCTAAAAATCTGTCTCAACTTTCAGTCTAAATTTGAGGATAGCTTTGGTAAGGTTAAGGGCGTTCCTGGTAGCTGGCGATCGGTCGGTCACGAACCTGACTTCGGCACGAGTAACGTCATCCTCAGCCTCACGAATGGCCTAAAAAATATCTCCATATGCCTGCTTGCTCCAGACCGCTAGGGCTTTCCTCGTGGCTTTGAGCTTGTTGGCTACCCGAGTGAGAGGTTCGGGGGAGTCCGCGCGGTTCCAAGTTTCCGTGACGACGCCCTTGAATTGGGGGTGCTCGCTCCAGAAGTCCAGGAAGCGAAAACTCTTTTTAGACTGGCCAGATATGGTAGTAATTCCAACTAGCAGGAGAGCGTGGTCGGATTCAGTGGCATTGAGGTGAGAAAGCTTAGAGGTGGTCTCCATTCCGTGCCAGTGGGCGTTCATTAGGGCCCTGTTAAGGCGGGAGTATTGCCGGCGGTCGCCTTCCTGCATGTTGCACCGGGTGAAGAGATTGTCGGTGAACGGAAGAGGGAAGAGGTGGGAGTTGAAGATAAAATTGTTAAAATTTGCATGGCCGAATGAGGGGGAGGGGCGGTCACCAGTCTTCTCTTCTCTGCATGTGATAGCGTTAAAGTCCCCTATGCAAAGCCACGGGAGGTTAGGGTGGTGATGGTGGATGTCCAGGAGGTCGTTCCAGAGATGTTTACGATCATCGATGTCACAGCTGCCATGAACCGCAGATAGGATAACGCGCTTGGGGATCAAAGCGTGTTCCATCCAACAAGATAGGGCTTGCCTGGAGTCCTGAATAACTCCGATCTTGACGTCCTTCGAGCAGAGGATCCAAATGTCGTGTCTGCTAGCAATGGCCGAATGAAAGCCTAACTGCAGCTAAATGGATTTGAGTCTCTTGTAGGGGATTTTGGGTTTAAGGATGATCAAGATGTCAATCTTGTGAGTCTTCTTAAGGCTGGTGATTCTCCTCTTGGTTGGTTTGTTCGCCAGACCATGGACATTCCAGGAGAGAATGTTCAGCATTAATGGAGTTGGGGGGTTGGTTGGTCCGCTTGGCTGCGGACCTGGTGTGCATGGCCGGGGACTCTGCGGCCCCTTTCTTTTCTGATTTCCTTGTAGTGGTGGTAGCCTCTCCCGCCTTCGAGGTGGATGTGCCGAGAATGGAATCCTCGGGAGGGTTGGGGAGGGTGTCTTTGGAGGGTTCGACCAATTATCCTGCAGAGTCCAGAACGGGTTCCTCATGAGGGATGAGAAGGGTGTCATCGGTGATGCCAATCTGGTCTCCTTCCAACTGGAGTGGGAATCCTGCAGCGAGGACCTGAAGTCCTCTAGGGCCTGCTTTGGCCCTAGAATAGCAAGGGCGTCTTCGACGGCGACTTTGTGGGAGGCGGGGTGGTCTGTGGCATGTCGAAGTTCTTGGAGGGTCTCCTCTGCGGCCTTCGGGGGGGGGGGGGGGGGGTCGCTGATGTCCTCAGAGTCCGGCCCGGGGGCCATAAAAGAATCTTCAAGAAAAGCTATCTCCTGGGAGGGGTCAGTCGCTTCCGAGACGAGGGCGTTAAATTGGTTGGAAAGGGGTAGTTTTGGTGGGTGGTAGGGGACCACCGCTTTGTCCGAGGAGGCGCCTCTGCCTGATTTGCCTTCCCTGGAGTTAAATCTGGTATGGGAGTTCGGAAGAGGAAGCAGGCGGATTGGGCAAGCGATTGATACTTGCCCCCGTTGGGGTGGGATTCTTTTCGCATAGGTTTCTTCTTGAGCTCTGGATGAAGACGGACACAATACTTTGAGACGTGACCACGCAAATGGTAGTGTGAGCAGAAAATAATGTGATTATCGTAGACGATTTGCTGGGTGTGAGTCTGGTTGCCAAGCTCAATGAGGATGTGATTGGGGGGCTCGGAGGTGAGGTCGAGTTCCACACATATCTTGGTGTAGTGGGTTTTGGTCAGGTTGCTGGTTTCTGCTGCAGTGTCCACATATGTCCCAAATGAGTTGGCTATACGCCTAAGAGCCGCTGGAACGAAACAAATGAGGGAAAGATTGGGAAGGGTCACCTAGGCAACAACCGTCGCTGAGTCTTCTTTAGTGTTAAAGCTCGCTGACCACTTGATTATCTTCATCTGGTGGGAATCAACCCTACTGGTGCCTTTGGACCACACGGTCCTGTGGTCAAGATCGGAGGAGAGATGGAGCGAAATATGCCTAGGGTCGAGGGGTGCCACCCTGTATTCTGCAGAGAGCCGCCAATTGGCAATAACCTCCCGAACTCGGGAGAGTTTAGGGCAGCCTGAGGAGAATTTAAGAACGAAGGAGTGGGGAAAGGAGGTGGCCAGGGAGGTCAGTTCCTGGTCAGTGAAGGGTACTGTAGGCACGGGAGATGCCAGCGAATACTCGACTTCGGGGAGGGGGACGTCAGGGAACAGGAGCCCCTGCTTGGACGTACTGTCCGGACGTAGCTTGTCAGCGAAGGAAGGCATCGGAGGACCCGACGAAGGAAGGGGTCCCCGGGCCACGCAGGGGGCGGGCCGCGGGGAGGAGGAGGGGAAGGGCGGAGCTACTGCCGGCCGGAGGGTCGGGACCAAGCTGGGGATGAGAGCGATGAGGTCGTCCGGGAGAGAGCGACCAGAGGGGGTGGGGGAAGGGATCACGGTGGGGGCGCTTAAGGGCGCGGCACGGCCACTGAGGTTGATCGTGGCTGGAGGGAAGGACCGGACAAAGCTGGAAAGCAGCGAGGGCCGGGAGGGGCTCCGGGCTGGGCGCTAGAACCTCTCGCATCAGACTGCGAAGAAGATGGAGGAGATGGGACAGGGGGGAGGGAAAGAGGGAATGAGGAGGGCGGAGGAGGGGTGGAGAGGTGGCAACAGCTGGCAAGGACACAAGCAGGAGCGCCATCTACCTGAAGGGATGCACCTCCAATGATGCCTAAGCTGTTTGCGCCTACAGGGGTAGGGCCGCCGAATGCGCCCAAAGAGGAGGGAAGGCCATATGCGCCCAGAGAGGGGTCGACACAGAATACGCTAACAGAGGACGGGTCGCCATATGCGCCCGAAGGGGCTAGAGGGGGGTCGCCATATGTGCCCATTGAGGAGTAGGGGCGGTCATATGCGCCCAGAGGAGGAGGGCCATATGCGCCCGCGAAGGCTTGTGTGGTGCCGCCATAAGCGCCCACAGAGGCTGCCGCAGAGAAGGGGCCGCCATATGCGCCCACAGAGGTGGAGGGATGGTCGTATGCGCCCAGGGAAGAGGGCCCATATGCGCCCGCGGATACAGGTGGGGGGCCGCCATAAGCGCCCACAGAGGAAAGGGGGGCATATGCGCCCACAGGGGTAGGGCCCCCATATGCGCCCACAGAGGAAGGGCGATCAAATGTACCCACACGTATAGGGGTGCATAACTGCGTGACCCCTGGCGTCGAGAAAGCCCCGCAAGGAGAATGAGCAGGAAGTTCAAAATTCGAATTCGAATGTTGGAAATTTTCCTCGAACTCCAATCCCGAGGAGGGCCGGGAGGAGAGCACGCTGGAGGCTGCAGCCTCCCCCGGAGAGGAGGAGGCGGCAGGGGGCGGAGGGGAGGGGGGCGCCGCCCGACGCACCGTAGCCGGTCGAAAACGGGCTGTGCCCCGGCTAGGGCGACGAGAGGAGAAGCTGAGGGCTGTGAGGGAACCTGGTGGGGGCGAGCCGCGACCTCCAATGGCGAGGGTGACTGGGGGCGACCGGAGGATGCGAAGGTGACGGGAGGGATGGGGAGGCGGAGCCTGGCGAGGGGGAGGCGGTCGAGGCGGGGGCTGCGGTCCGAGGACAGCAAGGAGGTCGGGAGGAGGGTCGCTTGGCCGAACACGGTGTGGGCCGCCATACGAGGAGGGAGAAGGGAGGATAGATGACCGGGCGGGCAACCGTCGGCCTATGCGGGACCGGAGGGAATGACCTCACCAGCAGGGGAGCTCGGAGCTGGAGAGCGCATGGAGAATGTTATATGTCTGAATTTATATATATATTTTAATATTATATATATATAATATATTTTTTTTTCTTTCTATATATATATATATATATATATATATATATAGTTGGTGAAAGGAAGGAAGAAGGTATGTGTGTGTGTAAAGTGAGTGAGGGGTGCTGAGGCAGGCTGCTGTTGGGGACAGCAAGGTGTGAAGCCCCAACAACCAAAATCAATCACCAACTATATATATATATATATATATATTTTTTTTTCCAACTATATATATATATATATATATAATATATATATATATTATAATAATATATATATTAATATAATATTATATAT
>JANAVB010040363.1:0-162500 GCA_029216955.1 Iris pallida | reverse complement strand
TTATTACGACTTGTAGCTTTTTGTGTTATTTGGATTTTTAGTCGTGTTGAACCCCATCCCTCACTAGTGTAAAGACCCTAGAAAGTTAGTTAACATAGGTGTCATCCCACATTGGTCTCCTATGCCAAGTCATCATTTTGGCTAGGTGCCCAGTCCAAGTCGTATTTCACCAATTAGTGTCCTAGTGTTTTAGCTTAGTGTAAAACTAAGTTGTTGTATTTACTTCTACAGTGACGAGTTACCAGGCATCCATAGCACATTTATCGTAGCTTGTTTACTTTGCTAGAGGCAAGTACTTTCTACGAACTTTACATATTGTCACATAAATGAACTGCAAACCCCACCATGTTGAATGCTGATCCTTGGGGGTAGCAAGTTAGAATCTCTACATATTGTACTTTCAGTTGCTGCCATGCTTAGAACAGTCTTGATGTATCTCTCACATGATTAGAATATGGGTTATGGGGAAACTGATAGTAGAGTACGTGATCATACCCCCCCTCTTCAGTACCGAGCAAAGTTTCATTTTAATGATACTGCGCCGTAGGCCTTACTCTCCAAGCTGTATTGTACGTGTGTACATATATCGCCTTTACACTTGTACGAAAGTATATTTATTTACATGTGCCTCAGTACATTGTACACCTATTGACCGATCACGTACCTGCTACAGTTTTAAACATTACATATACATCTGTCTCTATGACATATGTGTCCTTGCCATATAGACTGTGTGATGCCATGCTTTCCAGTTATTCATTTCATGTTCATTCCATGTTTCATATGCTAGTTTGCTAGATTTAGTACTTGCTCCCGTCCTGACAGGATAACGTTGTAGGTGTCCTTACTGAGGAGGAGTTACTTTACGACACATACTATGGGATTACTGCCGAGGACCCGGCTCTGCTTTACGAGGATGTTCCTGCGGGGAGATCGTCTAGTTTGCTTAGCTGCTTGGGATACTTAGTGTAGTCATGTATTAGACTATATCATTTTGTAACTGGACATGTATCCAGTTTTACATTTCAGTTTACTGTACTTGGATATTTTACTATATATGACGACTTTTGTGTTTGGAGCATTTATAATTCTTCTTCACTTATAGAACTGTTAGCACATTTTAGTCTTATCCTGTTGTCTCTAGAACAGCTTACTGCGCTTTATCTTAAAGTAGGCTGGACATGGCTCGGCCGCCCAACAATTTGGATAACGGGCCGTGACATGTTTTTTTGGCGGCCCATGCAGGTCCTGACTAAAACTGTTTGGTTACGTTATTGTACCAAACATACCTGCAATTAGGAACTTAAGGTAATTAGACAACATTAGGAAAGACGCTTAGAACACTTAGAGGAATGCTGGGATTGTAACATAGAAAATACATCACATGTTTGCTATTATAATTAAATTTTTTGCATATGATTGCTTACTTTAACAAGTCCTTATAAGTCTTTTTATGTAATTTAGATGGTGCTTACTCGTTCATCCCAGTATGTTACCCCCGAGAATGGGGCCCTCCTTATCCAGTCAGCTGACCAGTCGACTGATACACCTCCACCTACTACTTTCCCCCACTCCACAGATCCACAGACCCATATACCACCTTCCACATCCCAGTCCCAGCAGGCCCCGATACTTCCACCACCCCCTATCACTATACCCACCCAGGCTTCCGTCACACTCGACGGGAACCAGCTGCTCACACTGATCCAGGGGTTCCTAACAACCCATCAGGAGCAGACTACCCTACTCCGCCAGAGCATGGAGCATTCTGAGGGACGTCCCGTGGTCCCACCATATGTAGAGCCACGACAGAAAGCGGGGACGATCAAGGACTTCATGGGTCTGAATCCCAAGGAGTTCTCAGGGACTGAGGGCATAGTAGTAGCTGATGACTGGCTAGATTCTGTAGAGAGGAGCTTCTGGGAGTTAGGATGCCGGATGACCTTCAGGTCGAGGCAACATGATTTCTGCTAATAGACTTAGCCGGAGTCTGGTTCAGGAATGAGCCATTGTTTGCGAGAGGTAGAGCCACCTGGGACCAGTTCAAGACCCAGTTCAAGAAGAAATTCTTCTCGACCACTGCTAGAGTAGCCATGGGGCTACGATTCCAGAACATCCAGCAGGGGAACCGTTCTGTTGATGACTATGCGGGAGAGTTTAGTCGCCTGAGCCGTTTTGCTCCTAGTCTGGTTGCTGATCCAGAGGAGATGACCCGTAGGTTTTGCCATGGTCTAGTTCCAGACATTGGCATTCTTATAGTGGCGAACGGTACGACTGACTACTACCAGAGCCTAGAGTTGGCCCGGAGCATCGAGGAGCGTCTTCTGTCTAGCAAGAGGCCGGCTTCTGTACATCGTGAGGGACCGTCCAAGCGTCAGGCTTTCCAGCAGAGAGCACCGACGCCACCCAGCAGACTTACCATCCCCCTACATCACATCACCCGACCCAGCCAGTTAGAGCCCCGGGACCCCGGCAGCAGCAGCAGAAGGGAGCTATATGTTCTTTCTGCGGAAGACCAGGGCATGAATTCGTCGTCTGCAGGAAGAGGTTAGGGCAGTGTTTAGCTTGTGGGTCTGCCATCCATCAGATTCGGGACTGCCCAGTAGCCAAGGGACCCCAGGGGAAGACTTATAGCCTAGTCCTTGAGCCGGAGCCGGAACAGGTTTCAGGAGGTTAGTTTTGATCGTAGCCTTAGTCATTTGTTGCATTGCTTGCTATGTTAGAATATTGTAGGGTCTTCAATCCTTGTGAATTTCGAGGACGAAATTTTTCAAGGAGGGAAGACTTGTAAGTCCCTGATTTTCAAAAATTTTTTAAACTAGTGTTAATTAATTATTAAATGTCTTTATTGGTTTTAAAATAATTTAATATAATTTTAGGAATTTTCTAGAATTTTTTAAATGAATTTTAAATGAGTTTTAAATACAAAAAATATCATGTTGTAATTTTCTGAATTGTTTTAATAGTGTTTTGCAATTATTAGAATTGTTAGTATATCAGTTTGTAAATAGGAAATTGTTTTTAATTAGGAAATACAATTATTATTTTGCATTTTATTTATGTTAATTCGTTTGTGTAATTTCCTAATTTCTAAGGACCCTAGTGCAAATTACCAAACCCCCCCGGACCAACTCTCTCTCTCCTCCAGCTCACTCACCCACCCCCGTTGACCCGCTCGGCTGCCCGACCGACACAACCGCCCTGCCCCCGCCTTTCCCGGCTGCCCCCACCGCCTCGAAAGCCCCTATAAATATCCCCCTCTCTCCCCCCGACCTAGCTACCACCTCCACGACCACCGACGACCGCCACAGCCCCCGCTCCTCCACAAAACCCTAGATCTAACCCTAGCTCCGGCAAGACCCCCAGCGCCGCCCCTACGCCGAGCGCCACCGCCCGCAACCACCACCGATAGGTTCGCCGCAGTGAGGCGAACACGTCGCCACCGGAGCGCCCTGACCCCGACGTCTCCTCCGCCCGTCAGCACCATCGAACCCCCCTCCAACCGCCGGAAACGTAGGTAACACGACTTAAATCGTGTCGTGCGTGTCTCGCCTTCACGTACGAGACTCGCCAGGACACGACGAGCTCAGTGCTGTGCTCGGACACACGAGACTGTGCTCGTACGTGTCGTGCTAAGCAAGGACACGAGAAAATCCTGTGTCCTTAACTGTCTGGACACAGGACAGTTTTATATTTTTTTTATGTATAAACTACCCTAACCTAAATAAATTAACCAAAACCCTATTCCTAACAAACGGGCCAACTGGCCCACTGGCCAGCGCGCAGTAACTAAAACCCCCCCCCGCTCTGCTAGCCCGAGTTCGAGCCCCCCCTGCTGCTGTTTCTTTTCTTTTCTTTTCCTTTTCCTTTATCTTTTTCTTTTTGTTTTTATATATAATTATATATATATATGTATACATATATTTGTATATATGTATATATGTATTATTATACATACTATTTTATGTATATATATATATGCTGTTTATATATATATATATATATATATATATATATATATATATATATATATATATATATATATATATATATATATATATATATATATATACTTCATTTAAGTACTTTGTAAATATATATATGTATGTATGTATATATATGTATTTATGTACGTATATGTATATATGTATATATTTTCTTGTGTGTATATTTTCATGATTAGTAAATATTATATATATTATCATGTGTATATATATATTATTTGTTATGTATACACTTTATAATTAAATATTTTCTTATATATAAATACATATTTGTATATATATATATATATATATATATATATATATATATATATATATTTTTTTTTTTTTTTAAAGAAACCCCCTTTTATTAGAAATCAAGGCTCAAAGAGCTGAAGCCTGACACGTATACAAGACAAAAGTATACCAAAAGTAAAAACAGGGGAAGAAGGCCGGGCGCGGCCGCCAAAACTAATAGGAGAACGGTTGTCAGAACGCCTGAGAACTGTGGGAGCAAAGGGAGCTCCGTTTGCGGCATTGTCGGTGAATTTCCCGGATCAGCTGATCGGCGGAGTATTGGTGGCCCTCGTATCTCGCTTTGTTGTGATTTTTCCAGATGGCCCAGGTGGCGGCCGCTGCAACGATCTGGTGGCCGTGGGAAGCGGCACCCCAGTGGGCCAGAAGATCGATAAAGCGCCCGTCGTCTGGAGAGGTGTTGTGGTTGTGATTGAGGGTGCTCCAGATTTTGTCGGGGAGGCTTCCCTCCCTGAAGATGTGATCGATAGTCTCCGTCTGACGCTCGCTACAACAGTTACAAGCAGACGCCAGGCTAATACCGATGGAGTTAAGGGTGTCGTCAGTGGGAAGTTTCTTTCTCATGACTTTCCACAGAAGGAATGACCATTTCTTAGGGATACAGGGGTGCCAATAACGCGCAATGAAAAGGTCAGGGCCGTTATCTTGGATCGAGAATCTTGCCGATCGTACGAAGAAAGCTCCAGAAGCTGCTAGCGACCACCTCAGCTGGTCAGCGTCGGTTCCGATGGTAAGACCGTGCTGGCGAATGCAGTCTACAGTTTCGTTGCCTGACCAGTCTCGGATTCTGTCCCAATTCCAATCATTATTAGTGGGATTCCACAGGTCTTTGATCTTACTATTTCTGGGGGATTCAGAAATGTTCGGGATAAGGCAGTCACCTATCCATCTTTCCAAGAATGGGTTGGACTCGCCAGTACCCAGACGTAGTCTGATCGCGGGCTCGGCCAGTTCCCGGCCACGTAAAATACGACGCCAAGCCGCGGAGGATCTGCTGTTAGCTGTGGCTGTCGCTGGATGGATGTGTCTGAAGTACCTGGCCTTCATAAACTTGGTCCACAGGTTATTGCTAGTGCGGAGTTTCCACCACAGTTTCATTGAAAAGGCTTTGACGATGTGATCGAGTTTGGTGAATCCAAGCCCGCCGTTAGCAGTTGGGGTTGCCATAGTGTCCCAGCTGGCCCAGTGGTGTTTGTCTTGCCCCTTGTTGTGCCCCCAGAAAAAGTTGCAAAAGATCTGTTCAATAGACATAATAACCTTCCTGGTCGGAGAGCAGGCCGCTAGGGTATGGATGGGGACGGAGTTGAGCACATGTTTGATGAGGATGATTTTCCCGCCTGGGGATAGGGTTGCGTTATGCCATCCTTCGATCTTGTTCCTGATTTTGGTGATCAAGTTCTCGTAGGTGCTGGCGTTTGATTTCCCGTACGCCAGGGGTGCGCCGAGATAGTTGAAGGGAGGATGAGCCACCGCAATGGAGGTGAGGTTGGTGAGTCTGGTCGCGTTCTCAATTTTGATGCTGTGGTGGGAGTAGATGGTACTCTTGGATAGGTTGATCTTCTGGCCGGAGCATCTGGAGTACCGCGCCAGGGTGTTGTGGACCACCTCCATTGAACCGACGTCCCCGGATGAGAAGATGGGAAGATCGTCGGCAAAAGCCAGGTGGGTGATGGTGGGGCAGCCACTGGCAGTGTGGTATTGCTAGAAGTTGGGGGTGTTAACCATGTTGTTGAGGTTTCTGCTCAGGACGTCGGCGGCAATGATAAAGATCGTGGACGAAAGGGGATCGCCCTGTCTGACTCCTCGGCTAGATTTGAAAAATCTCTCAGATTGGCCGTTGATGACCGTGGAGAACCATGAGTTGCTGATAGATCTCCACACGATGTTGGTCCAATTCTCGGAGAAACCGAATGCTCTGAAGACCCAAATCATGAATTGCCAATCAAGTCTGTCGTATGCTTTTTCCATGTCAATTTTGATGGCGATATTGCCCCCTCTTGCCGGAAATTTCATGCAGGTGATAAGTTCCTGGGCCAGCATAATGTTGTCTTGGATGTTTCTGCCGCGAACGAATCCGCTTTGCTCTTCCGAGATGATTTTGGGGAGGGTTTCGGTCATTCTGGATGCGATGATCTTGGAGATAATTTTGTTGGTGAACGTACACAGACTGATGGGACGGAAGTCGCGAAAGGAGTTGGGGTTATCTTTCTTCGGGATGAGGATGAGATTGGCGCTGGAGATAGCTTTAGGGTAAGGAGCTCCTTCGAGGAAGGCGATCGCCGCTGCGGTGATGTCCTGCTTGATGATGTCCCAGCAGGTCCGAAAAAAAGTGCCCGAAAAGCCATCTGGGCTGGGGGCGCTATGCGCGTTCAAAGCCCAAACCGCGTCTTTCACTTCCTGTTCGGACAGAGGGCGCTCCAGCAGGGCATTGTCGGAGTCGTTGATGATGGTGGGGATTTGGTCAAGGAATGAGTTGTCTTTGAGGATCTTTTCCTTGGAGAATAGTTTGGTGTAGAAATCGACGGCCGCCTCTTGGATCCCCTTGTGGTCTGATCTGATGATGCCTTGTTCGTCGGTGATATGATGAATCGAGAGTTTGTTTCTTTTGCCGTTGACGCATGCGTGAAAGTATTTAGAGTTTTTATCCCCGTCGCTGTCCCATTTCAGTCTGGCTTTCTGCTTCCAGAAGTCGGTCTCAACCTTGAGCCTGAATTTGAGTATAGCCTTGGTTAGGTTCAAGGCACTTCTCGCCGCAGGGGATCGGTCGGAGAGGAATAAAGCTTCAGCTCGGGTGACATCGTCCTCTGCGACGCGAATCGCTTGGAAGATGTCCCCGAATGCTTGTTTGCTCCAATTGGAAAAAGCTTTCCTGGTGGCTTTGAGCTTGTTGCTGACCCGAGTGAGAGGATGAGGGGAGTCCTGACTATTCCACGCCTCTGCCACGATGCTCAGGAATTGCGGGTGGTCGGTCCAAAAGTCGAGGAATTGGAAGTTCTTTTTAGATGGGTTGGATCTGTTTTTGATTTCCACCAGGATGGGGGCGTGGTCGGATTCGGTGGAGTTGAGGTGGGTCAGGGTGGAGCTGATTCTCATACCGTGCCAACGCGCGTTGGTGAGGGCTCTGTCCAAATGGGAGTATTGACGGCGGTCGCCGTCCTGCATGTTACACCATATGAATTTGCTGCCTTTGAACTGAAGAGGGGTAAGGTGAGCATTGAAGATGAAGTTGTTGAAGTCTTGCATGGCTGACAGGGGCGTAGGGCGACCTCCAATCTTCTCGTCTCTACTGGTGATGGCGTTGAAGTCCCCTATGCAAAGCCAGGGGGTGTTGGTGTTGAGGAGGTAGGTGTCGAGAAGGTCGTTCCAAAGGTGTTTCCGTTCTGTGATGACACAGCTACCGTGGACCGCAGAAAGGATGGCCCGCTCTGGAAGGGAGGGGTGAGAGACCCAGCAGGAGAGGGCTTGTTGGGTGTCCTGGATGATATCGAGATTAACCTCCTTCGTCCCGAGAATCCAGATGTCGTGCCTGCCGACAATAGCCGTAGGGAGGCCCAGAGCCAACTGGGTAGATTTGAGACGTTTGGAAGGGATTTTGGGTTCGATGATGATAAATATGTCGATCTTGTGAATTTTACGAAGACTGGTAATTCTCCGTAAAGTTGGTTTATTGGCCAGACCTCGAACATTCCAGGATAGGACGTTCAGCATTTAGAGATTGTGGGGATGTTTTTTGTTCCGCCTTGCGGCGGATCTTGTTTGGATGGTGGCGGTCTTGTCGGGTCCTGATTTGTTCCGTTGAGAGTCAGCCGGGTTGACGTTCGATGTTGTGGGCGGGTTGTAGTTGTGGCACTCGTGCGAGCCGGGGGGAAGTCCGATTAGATTGCCAGCTGTGTCGACTGCTGTCTCCTCCGGGGGGAAGGCAAGGGAGTCGTGCGCGCTCTCGGCCAGCAGTTGCTGGAGGGGGGCTCCAGCAGCTAGCACTTGGAGGCCTCTCCTCACTTGGTCAGGTCCAAGGATGGCTAGGACTTCTTCGACTGGGATCGCACTGGGGGATTGATGAGTGCCATTGGAATGGGAAGGGGCCAGGGGGCGACCTCCTGATCAGAGAGGAGTTGACGTTGATCTGCGAATCCAGCTTCGGTGGCGTCCTCCACACGCGAGAAGATGGGGGAGGAGGGTGGCTGGTCGGGGGTGCTGGGGTCGTCGTGAGAGAAGCCTAGCTCCGGGTCCTCTGAATCGAGAATGGCGAATTGATTCGAGGTCTCTATGTGTTGGAGAGTGAAGGGGATCAGGGCCCTGCTTGGCGCTTCGCTGGAGGCTGGTTCTCCATTACTGGGATCGAAACGAATGTGGGTGTTTGGACGGAGGAGAATGGGCGACTTGGGGGGCTTCCCGACCGGTATATATATATATATATATATATATATATATATATATATATATATATATATATATATATACTTCATAAATTAAGTATTTTCCTTATAAATATATATACATGTACTTTTAAAACACATGTATGTATATTTTCACTATGCATGATTTTACCATATTAAAATAATAATATTTTGACTATTACCAAATTGTATTTTTATTGTATTTAAATTACTGCAACCATTTGGTGTCCAAGCCTAGCATGGGTATTTGGGCCCAAATGTGTTTTCACACATTCAAGGCCTGTACAAGTCATATTGGACTTGATTCATGGCCTTGGGTCCTGTATTTTAACTTTGGTTCAAATTATATACATGGACAAAATACGCAGATAATTAATTATTGTGTGCATTGCTGTTTTTGATTTTCTAAAAATACTTAAAGTATTGCTAAAATTATGGAAAAATAGTTTTTAGATACTATGTTAAGTTGGCTAATTTAGTATAATTTTTGTAGCATTTAATTTACTGTTTTGCCACTAGTTTGGCATATGAAACCAAAACTCATTTTCTGTATACTTAGGAAAACTGATTTTTATAAAATATTTGTACTGGTTAATAAATTCCAGAAAAATTATAATAAATTTCTATAGTTAGCAAGGATCGTTTTGGTACTTTGTTTTATGCAAAACTAGGCTTTTTGTCTATCTCTAAAATTGTTAGAACACAATGATCTTTTGATTTATTTATTAATTAATTACGACTTGTAGCTTTTTGTGTTATTTGGAGTTTTAGTCGTGTTGAACCCCATCCCTCACTAGTGTAAAGACCCTAGAAAGTTAGTTAACATAGTGTGTCACCCCACATTGGTCTCCTATGCCAAGTCATCATTTTGGCTAGGTGCCCAGTCACAAGTCGTGTTTCACCAATTAGTGTCCTAGTATTTTAGCTTAGTGTAAAACTAAGTTGTTGTATTTACTTCTACAGTGACGAGTTACCAGACATCCATAGCACATTTATCGCAGCTTGTTTTACTTTGCTAGAGGCAAGTACTTTCTACGAACTTTACATATTGTCACATAAATGAACTGCAAACCCCACCATGTTGAATGCTGATCCTTGGGGTAGCAAGTTAGAATCTCTACATATTGTACTTTCAGTTGCTGCCATGCTTAGAACAGTCTTGATGTATCTCTCACATGATTAGAATATGGGTTATGGGGAAACTGATAGTAGAGTACGTGATCATACCCCCCCTCTTCAGTACCGAACAAAGTTTTATTTTATATGATACTGCGCCGTAGGCCTTACTCTCCAAGCTGTATTTGTACGTGTGTACATATATCGCCTTTACACTTGTACGAAAGTACATTTTATTTACATGTGCCTCAGTACATTGTACACCTATTGACCGATCACGTACCTGCTACAGTTTTAAACATTACATATACATCTGTCTCTATGACATATGTGTCCTTGCCATGATAGACTGTGTGATGCCATGCTTTCCAGTTATTCCTCTCATGTTCATTTTCATGTTTCATATGCTAGTTTGCTAGATTTAGTACTTGCTCCCGTCCTGACAGGATAACGTTATAGGTGTCTTTACTGAGGAGGAGTTACTTTGCGACACATACTATGGGATTACTGCCAAGGACCCGGCTCTGCTTTACGAGGATGTTCCTGCGGGAAGACTCGTCTAGTTTGCTTAGCTACTTGGGATACTTAGTGTAGTCATGTATTAGACTATATCATTTTGTAACTGGACATGTATCCAGTTTTATATTTCAGTTTACTTGTACTTGGATATTTTACTATATACGACGACTTTTGTGTTTGGAGCATTTATAATTCTTCTTCACTTATAGAACTGTTAGCACATTTTAGTCTTATCCTGTTGTCTCTAGAACAGCTTACTGCGCTTTATCTTAAGCGTAGGCTGGACATGGCTCGGCCCGGCGCAACAATTTGGGTAACGGGTCATGACATGTTTTTTACCTGTTAAAATATATTATTTATTATTAATATTGAATATTTTATCCAACTATATTTCAAATATGTATTTAAAGAAACATACCAGACGACGAAAATGCTCCGTCATAGGAATTGAGCCACCACTTACTTGCGCTCGATCGCGCCATCTTGGCCTTCTCGGACCGTTCCTGGTATCTGGGCTCGCCGAATCTCGTCTTCATTGCAGTCCACTGTTCAGGCGTGATCCAACCATGGATCCATTTTCGGGAGCGATTATGAGACTTTTGGTCATGGATCGCATCACGGATGAGCTTGCCGACGACGACAGAAAACTGGGACTCGATCTTCGTCGCCCGGTGTAGTAGATAGAAATAGGTCCTCTACAAGAAGTAAAATAGAGAGAGTTATATAATATACATAAATAATTATTGAAATTAAAAATAAACATATTTTTTACCTTGAAGTGGGCCAACCAAAAGGCCTTCCTATCTTCGGGAGCATCTAAGTAGTTAATCCAAGGCCCACCATAGTTTTGCCTTAGAAATAAGCCCAGCTGTCTATGTACTGCAGGAGGCCGATATCTATACAATAATAAATTCATGAATATATATGTACATATAATCATTTGAGAAATATATATTAACTAATTAACTTACTTCGTAGGCCCGTCCATCCAAATCTCCATACGTGTCTCGTCCCAAGACGCGCATGGAAGGTCGTCACCCTCCATATGCGAAGCCTCACCAGGATCAGTCTGATCGACGTCCTCCATATGTTTGTCTATCTCCATGGTACCGTCGGCTCGAAGAATGCTGACGAGGGATCAGTACTGGTCGTAATCATGAACCTCCTAGAACTGCTCGTCCCAGGACGAGCAATGCCCTGCGCTATCGATGGACCGGGAACAGTATGGTACAATGTGGTACTCGGAGATGAGGGTACGAAATTTGAATCCGCTACCGACCGAGGCACACGGGACTGTCTAGCATATCTACCTCCGCGTCGTCCTGCTCTACCTAACATACCTGATAATAACATATGATGATAAAACAAATACACAGATTTATATGAAAAGCATCACATATTTATATAAAAAGCATCATATATTTATATGAAAAGCATAATAGATTTATGAAAAACATCATAGTCACAAAAGTAGGAGGAGCCACAAAAGTGTCACTAAAGTACTCATCTAAAAATATACAGATTTAATCCTCTTCTGAAAATTTATCTTCTCCATTTAGCTCGTCATCTTCTTCTTCTTCCTCATCATCTTCACTTTCATCTACATCTTTCTCTTCGGATAATTCTACCTCTTCTACACAATTAGATGTGTAATGAGGAACTTCCGTTGTGTCCACTTTTATAATATTTGTTATAAGAGGTAGTTTATCCTCTTGATAAGCTATATCATCAACCTCAAAGGTATTTCTAGCTTTGGTCTGGCATACTGCCCACCAGTCCGGCCTTGTTATTTCCCGTTTAGGATAACTTATGAAGTACACGAGTTGAGCCTGACTTGATAGGACAAATGGTTCATAGGCTTGATATCGACGCCGATAGTTTATATCCACAAGACCATGCTTGTCTATTTTTCAACCTTGACCTTCGGTCGGATCGAACCAATCACACCTGAATAACACAATCTAGCAGGCTCTATTCTATAACTAAATGTCTACTCCATAATCTTCCGTAGGACGCCATAGAAATCGTTGTCCGCGTCAACATCTTTGTAGTTCAAAAATCTGATACACAAACAACTGTTTTTGGTGGAATCGAGATCCAGGAAGTTGTTTCTGATCGGGCAAGTTGTTGACTTGAACCTAAGCCCATTCACACAGTAGCTTGGCCAAGTTTTTATGGCATAAATTGGTCCCTTGGTGTAACACCCCAGTCCCAATATATGTAGGACTAGGAATATAGACATGCCAGTCGTATAATAAATATACGTAAGCTGTAAAATGCAGTAAACCACAGCTAACTATTCTCATCCACAAAATAAAATCAAGTTTTTATAGAAATAAGTAAGAATTTGTCTGTTTACATGTAGTTGGACGGAGACAAATCCACTACCAACTAATAAAAAAGAAGAAGTACATGATATATAAAAGGACTAAGTGGAAGTAACAAGGAGGAACCAAGTCACGTCATCTTCAAATAAATGGAGAAGGCCACGATCCCGGCTAGGATACCTGCGGAAAACATGAACACACACCTGGGGAATAACCAGATCCTCAGAGGGATGTAACAAGATACAGGAAGAACATGCTAATATGAACTGTAATAATAATAATAATATGCAAGGACTCGCCTAGACACCAATATGCAAAAGGGAATGCTAACCATCTATTGTGCAATTTAGATGACAACTTTCATGCGCATGGGTGGGATTTAGGCTACATGTACGTAACTGTAACGTCCCAGTCCCAAAATACTTAAGACTAGATACGTATCATGCCAGCTGCATACATACGAATCACACTCCAATATATGGAAACCTTGTATATATACATAAGCTGTAAAATGTAGTAATCCAAGACAAACTAAATCTCATCCACAATGAAAAGAATAATATAAGATAGGAATCAACACAAAATTTTAATTTGTACAAAAATTGGGCGGAGACAAAGTCCACTACCAACTATCTCAAATAAAATGTACAAGAAGGAGTAGATGAAATAACAAGCTGAGCCAAGTGTAATAATATTCGAAAGGATGTAGAAGGTCACGGCCTCGACTAGAACACCTGCAAATATCACAGAAGCACACACCTGGAGAGATAACCAGGTCCTCAGAGGGACGTAACAAGATACATAAAAACAATACCATAATGAACTGTAAATGAAACATGACAAAGGAAAGATCACATGCTCCAACACAATGGAACCTAACCATGTAGGTGTAATGCAAGTCAAAAACTATACTGGAACGTATAAGTGGGTAGGAATAAAGCATAGCATCCACTAGAGGCTTTTGCATGAACTAGTATACGTCTCTGACCGTATCTGACGCATGGTCAGGGCCGTGCAATGGATGTATCCCCTAGTCCATACTTTGCATCGCTAGCATACCTCCTGACCGTATCTGACGCATGGTCAGGGCCGTGCAGTGGATATATCCTCTAGCGATACACCCATAACAGGGAAACCATGAACCCATAACCGGGCAACTAGAAGGCTGTGGCTAGCTCATATGTCCCAGTAGTTTTTCCCACCCATGTATCACACAAGTCATATCCATGATGTGGCGATCTATATCTCTATGCAAGTCGCTATCTAGACTCCGCTAATCCATAAATGAACCGACACACGAACCGCCCGTATCGGTAGCAAGTCGAATACGTAGGTTCGTGCCGACTCCATGATCCTCACTCTTGTGTCGTGTATGAGACGTGTCAACAGGTTAAATAAGTTATGGAGTATAACTTCAACACATCGAAAAAGTCAGCTACCACATATGGTCCACACACACGCACACACACAAACATCGATATACATATCGATGGCACCCAAGTCATACTTGGACACACTCTTACTAATGTAAAACACTAGCAATATATAAAATATCATGAATCAAATATAAGTACAAGATGGCAAGGTATCTTGCCTGAGATTATGTGCGAAAGCAAAGATCCAGTAGCTCGAACCGACAAATAAACGGAGCCAGAGAAAGCCAAATCCCGCAGATGACTTCGGATGCTGCAACAAACATCACGAACGAGTTTGGAATAAAACATATACCTAGGAAATGCCTGTCAAAAAGTTAAATTCTGGAACAGGGGCAAAATTAAAATTTTAGATCAAAACGATGTCCGTCGTTGGACCCGCTTTGCACCGAAATGCACGCCAGAACCTACGGTCTCTAAAGTCATCAAACTACATGTCTACAAATTTATTTTTCCGAGACGAACTCAACGGTATGTCCAATTTTGAATTCTGATGAGCCGTGCACAAAATTGTCCGTTGAGTGGGATTGTGGGCCCGCCAAAATAGCGTCCCAGTCAACCTTCTCAGAATTTAACCAAACTTGGTTCACAGGACCAAAAAAATATTTCGAGTCCGATGGCACAAGTTTTATCACGATTTGATGAGTGTGCACAAAGTAATTGAAATTTTTTGAAAAAGCCCGATACGAAAAAGTTTGACGGATACGGATCAAATTCGTCGCGTACTCGCAACCAATTTGAATTCCGTCAAAGCCCACACGTCCACGAAGTAGATACAGACCTTTCCGTACTTTCGGTTCGTGATCACGTTGTCCGGATTGGCGGAACGTACCTCGTATTGGGGTTTTTCTACTTTTTTTTAAAGCTGATTTTTCTTGATTTTTAACGATTTTTTACGATTAATCCAGGACAAACCATGAAAATCTAATTAAAGGGTTTTGAAGGCGATCGACTGGGCTCTACGTACAAATTTACGGCTCGAAGAATGATTAAACGGCGGAGGAGAAATCTTACCTAGAAGTCGAGGGTACGCTGCTGCTGCCGTCGCTGTTCGCGCTGTTGCGGCGCGCGCGCGCCCTGGCCGGTGCTGCCACGGCCGGCCGACTGCGGCGGATGGCGCGCGCGGTTGGCCTGGAGTGTAGGTGGGGGCGGCGGTTTGATGAGAGATGGTTTAGGGTTTGAATCAAGGTGGTGGTGTTGGTGTTGTTCGTTGGTTATTTATGGTCGAGTTGCCAAAGAAAGAATGGGGCTCGGCCTCATGTGCTATGCTCTTATAAGGAGGGTTGGGCTCCATAATAGCAGCTGCAGCTAATTCTTTCATAAATGTGTAGGGGTCGGGCTATTACACCATTTTTTTTCTTTTCTTTTCTTTTCTCTTCTTTTGTTTTCTTTTCTTTTTAAAACAACTATGTATATATTATATCTATATACTTAACACCTATTTCTAATGCTTGTAAAAATATAAAAATATATAAAAAAATATGTTTTCCTATTGCAATATTTAATACACTAATATTACTACATATCATAGCATTAATAATTAAGCATTTAAAATGTATCTTAACAAAATCTATAAACTTTTAAATATTTGAAATAAAATCCAAGTAAATATAAATAACAATTTATTTATTTTGAAGGATTTATAATTAATATTTAAACACTATTAATTATCTCAAATCAAACCTAAAAATTTCTGAATAAATCTAAAGTAATATGTTATTGTATATAAATATTATGTAAAAAATCATAAGGAAATGATACGGTAGTCATGTACCAAATATATATATCACCAATTATGCTTATGCTAATATATTTATACTCCTATATCAATTTACTATAAAAAAATACTTTATTTCACCTTGCATTTACTATATGCATATATTCCTTATTTATTTATATATAATTTATTAAAGAGGAAAAAGGAAATATGTAATGCATTAAATCCACAAAGGTACATATATATATTTATTTCAATTTGACAAAATAAAAAAAAACACTAATAATAAAACTAATAGTAATAGAGGTTCTTATTTAATCACAACCACAATATTATTAAAAATATTTAATAATAAGAATAATCAATGGTGGTTTTGGTGGACTTATACCACCACTCTCATTTGGGTCCAAAAATTGTTCAAAATATTGTAAAATATTATTTAATAATAAATACCAATATTTGTACAAATAATTAAATAAAATAAAAATAAAAAAATGCCTAAAATTTATTTTAAGTTTTTTTAAAAAAATATTTTTTTAGAAAATTAGGGGTTTTACAGTAACTGGCATCCAGTCATCCGTATCCATCCGTAACGTCCAAGATGTCAGAGGGTATCTACAAATATAAATCATCACAGTTCCATCCGGAGACTGTGGTTTACCTGTTTGGATTCCCATGCGCACTAGCGACTGTCCTCCCCTAATATTTTCCTCTGTCCAAGTCATGCCCATGGCTCGTCCAGTTTTGTAACTGCTTGAGTCTCTAAAACCCTAGTCATAGCAGTTACGAAGATCTACCGTCACACGACTTTAGAGATGGCCAATCAATATGTAAGCCGTGCCCCTAACAACATGTCTCAAACCGTGTAGTGTAAGTGTCATGGCCAACAAAGATATAAGAATATCCCACAATAGGAGGGTAGTCCACTATAACTAAGTCGACATGTAATCAAATAAAAATAAAGCAAAGGAAACGACTGATAAAGTCGGTTGCACCCAAGTGTGGCTTGGAAGCGCAGTTTATAACAAATAAACTAACAAATATGAAACAAATAAATAAAAGCTAAAAATAATATAATAAGACAGTAAATTAGCAAGGTATACTTGTCTGGTAGTGACTCCTGGCATGCTGCGATGATCAAGGTGGCACAGAATATGACTTCGGTATTGCAATTACACAAGACGGCCTCCGATGATGACACAGGCTGTTCCATCGGGTCTGGGACGGTCAGATTAGTTAGGGTCGACATAAGGAGGTACGAAATTGATGAGGAAATAAAAATAATGGGTTTTAGTATGGATTGGAGATAGTCGAAGGAACTAATAAATATAGTATTAGGAACGATTTAAAACTATCCTTACTAGTAGAATAATTTGATAATTATTTGAAAATAAAGAGGTAAATCAATTTAGCTACCCAAAGTTTGTTTATGGCTATAAAACTTATATCTTATCAGTGGAAAATAAATTAAACTCATAATCGAGAATATTCGAAAATCTTTTTATACTAGGAAATCTTTTAGGGCAATATATAAATTTATATATTCTTTCCTCAAAATAGTATATCTATGTAGAGACTAAATTTTATTAATTCAAAAATGATTTTTGGTAAATATCTAAAATCTAAGAAATTATTTTAGAGCAAAGTTTAACTTTAATTTGAAAAATATATATTTATTTAGTAACCAACTTAACCATTAATAATGATAATAATATACATAATGTTAATAGCTGGCTTAACAGTAATGATAATAATAATAATAATTATTATTATTATAATAATATTAATAGAGAGCTGCTGCTCTTATTTAGAAAATAGAGAGAGAGGAAGAGGAAAAAGAGGGAACGAGAGAGAAAGAAATGGATCGAGAGAGAGGGGGACTAGGCGGCTCACCGTGGGTACGGCGGAAGAAGCCGGAGGGGACCCGGTGCCAGATCTGGACTGGAGGCCACGGGTGAGGCGGAAGCCCACTAGCGGCGGCACGGAAAGGGAGCGGATGGTCGGAGCGGCCTGCGGTGGCCGGAGGCTGAGGCGCTGGCCACCAACGGTTGTCAGCCCTTGGCACGGAGGCGAAGGGCAGGGTTTCGTACGTGGTTCGAGGGATTCGGTGGAGGCGCTCCATGGGGACAGCGGCTGGGCGCGACACGCCAAGGAGGAGGCAGCGTGGGTGTGCATGGACGAAGAGTAGACCACGGCGTCGACGGACACTCCAGATCGGGGGCGCACGCGAGGCAGCTACCTGGCCCGACCTTGGGTGGTGCTGTCATCGCCGGCTGCGGGGAGGCAGCCAGGACCGGTGGTCGGCAGATTTGGGCAACGGAGGGCGAGGAGGAGATGAGCGACGTGGAGGCTCATTGGTACGACGAACGGCGGCGTCTGCATGCCAAAATCGAGCCGGAGATTGATCCGGACGAGGTATGCGACGGCAGAGGCGCGACGCCCAACGGCGGCTAAAGAGGTAGGTGGTTTTGGTGTTTTAATTATTTCTGATGGTGGCGTCGATGGGATTTTGCGGTCGGTGAAGGCCGTGGCTAGGGCGGTCCGTGGTGTTGGTGTGGGGATCTCGGATGGGGGTGGTGGTTTGGTTGTACTGTGGTTCGGGTGGTGGTGGTAGGCAATGGCAATGGCGGTCAGTGATGGTTGGGGTTCTGGCTGGAGTCGAAGGGTGCACTCTCGGGTGGCCGGGACGGCACTGGTAATGGTGGTGTTGCTGGGTGGTGGCGGTGATGACGGTGGTTGTGCTGGGTTTGGGATGGTTGCAGCGATGGTGGTAGTATTGCTGATGGTGAGGATGAATGGGGGTTGGCCGGAGGACGACAGGGTGGTGGTTGTTAGTCGGAGTTGTGGTAGGGGCATGGTGATGGCGGTGATATCTCGGCGTGGGCTGGGGATGGTCGGGATGTTGCCGTATTTACTGTGGTGGCAGTGTTGGTCGTGGGGTGGTGATCCTGGGGAGATGGCGGTGATGCTTCTGGGATCGGGGTCGCGGCCAGAACTGGATTTAGGGTTAGGGTTAGAACTTGATTTCAGAGTCTGTATCGTGTCATGCGAGACACGGGACGAGTTGGTGTCCGGGGTTATCGGACACGAATGAGATAATTGTATTTGTATTAGAAATACACATATAGTGGATGGGACGAAGACACGGACACGATGCACGATGTGGTTGTGGAGTTTTGCGGAGAATAAGAGAGCAATGAGCCTCAACTTATATAGGAGGTGGAGGACCCAGTTGGATAAGGACTGGGATTGTTTAAATCCCCAATTAGATCTTTTCATATTTAATTCAAATTGACTAAAAGTAATTGGATCAAATCCTAATCCAATATAGATACATTCTATTTTTAAAATCTATTTAAAATAAAGTCAATAAAATCTTTTTAAATTTTAATCATCATAATTAATTAAATTTAAACCAAACAAAATTTTAAATTATCTTTTATAAATACTAAAATAATCAATATTAAATAATTTCAAAAATTGTAATAAATATTTGAATATTAATAGAAAATATCTTTAAAATGCCTTTTTAATAAATTAAGATAAATAATAAACTAATAATAAAATAATTTTGAAAATTTCAAATATATACAATAATTAAATTTCATGTGTCTCGCATGCGACTAGTACAAAAATATCTATGTATATATTATTTTCGAAATCGGCATAAATAAATAAATAAAATTTTGCCACTAGTGCTACGGAATTTATATACCTTCCAGCAAATTAAACAAGTTACTATACTATATTGAAATGAGATATATGTTTTCTATATTTGTGATAACAGATATTTTTGTATAAGAAATAAAAAATACTTTATATTTACGTATTCGCACTTGACGTACAAATACCAATCAAAACAAATATAAAAATTTATTTAAATAATAAAAAAATAGTAGTAAAATTTTAGGGGGTTTACACTTGGCTAAAGTTCTAATAGACTCATTCTCAAGTCTTGCGTGTGGACGATCGACCTACACAACATAAGAAATATGTTCATTCTCAAGTACAGATACAAAAAGGTAATTACAGAGTCCTCGTTACATATGCACTCAACCAGGAAGGAAAATAATGCCTCATTTCTTGTTCTAGTTCTTCTTCTGTTATGTGTGGCCTACTCGAACTCACCTCATCATTAAATGTGTTGAAAACAACAAAATATCATTAAATTTGCTGAAAACAACACTATTAAAATGACTTACCCCTGTATTAATTACTTACCCTCGAGCTTCTCCACTTCATCCTCGTCGCAGTTGAGTAATACATACACCGGAGCAGCCCTTAGCTCGTCATCGTTCAGATATCTCTTCTTCATTTTACCAGATGGCTTTCCTGGAGCACTGAATACCTTCAGTATTGTATCTTTAGAATCCTAAGCTCCGTCATTGTTTTTGGAAGCTCTCGTTCTATTAGTTGCAACATGAGGCTTGAAATACATCGAACAGAAGTTTGTAATCTCCTCGAGAACATAGGCTTCACAAATAGAACCCTCGACCCGTGCCTTATTTTTTACATTTCTTTTTAGGTGTTTCAGGTGTCGCTCGAATGGGTACATCTATCGATATTCGATAGGTCCACCAACACGTGCCTCATAGGAAAGATAAATTGGCAAATGCTCCATAGAGTCGAAGAATCCAAGAGGGAACAGCTTCTCCAGCTTGCAGTGTTACCACAATGTCCTTCTCTTACTTTTCTAGATGGTCGACGAGCAATTTCTTAGAACAAAGATCCCTGAAGAATATGCTAAGCTCGGTCAATGGATTCCAAACTCCTTGTGGTAAGAATTTTCAAAATGTAATCGAAATTAACCTCTCCATGAATACGTGGCAGTCGTGGCTCTTCATACCCGTCAATTTGTTCTCCTTCGGATCGACGCATCTTTTCAGATTCGACACGTATCCGTCTGGAAATTTTAGACCCTGGATCCACCGATAAAGTCTCACTTTGTCCTCCTTGTCTAGTGAGAAAATTGACTTCGGCAGGAACTGTTTCCCATTCTCCTCTATCAAATATAATGCAGGGCGTTTGCATATTTATTATAAGTCCAAACTGGCCTTGGGATTGTCTTTCATTTTTCCTTTACGTCCATCACAGTATTAATTATGTTATCAAACACATTCTTCTCAATATGCATGACATCAAGATTATGTCTAATCAGATTGGTACTCCAATATAGCAGGTCCAGAATATGCTCCTCCTCATCCAGTTATGATCTCGACCAAATCCATCACACTTGTACCCCGTTGTAGGATCTTCGATAGCACTTGAAAAATATCTGACATCTTTCCATATCGTGTCTCCGAACCACCTTGGCGGTGGATCACCCTTCTCCACAATGCCGGCACGGAACACATTCTTGTTCCTTCTGAATGGATCATCTTTCGGCAGAAATTGTCAATGACAATCAAAGAAGCACGGTTTTCCTCCGTGTTTCAAACGAAAAGCCTTAGTACGGTCCATGCAATACGGACACGAAAGACGGCCATGAATGCTCCATCCAGATAACATTCCATAGGCCAAAAAGTCATTGAAGGTCCACATAAGGGTTGTCCTCATCTAAAAATTTTGCTTCCTGGAAACATTATACGTGTTGGCGCCTACTTCCCATAACTGATTCAACTCATCTATCAACGGCTGTAAGTACACATCAATGTTCCTCTTGGGATTGTTCAGACCAAGAATGATAACGGTTAGAAACTGTACTGAGTCTTCATGCACATAGAAGGCGGTAGGTTGTATGGAGTGACAATCACAGGCCAACACAAATACTGGGATCCTGAAAGACCAAAAGGAGTGAAACCGTCAGAAGATAGCCCCAACCTTATATTACGCAGATCTGAAGCAAATCAGGATACCCTCGATCAAAGTGCTTCCATGCTTCTCCATCAGATGGGTGATCCAACACTCCTTCAATCTGTTTTCGCCTGTGCCAACTCATATTTTCGGCAGTCTCTTTCACCATAAATATATCTGTGCAACTGCGGCGTTAAAGGCAAGTAGTGCATTGAATCGGTCGGCCTTCTTGCACCGGTAGACCTCCCTGTACTAGTTTTCTTATAGCGATCAGCACCACAAAATCTGTACATATCTACGTCCTTGTCATCTTTGTAGTACAGTATGTACCCGTTGCGATAAGAATCAATTTTCTCGTATCCCATCCAGAGCGATCTCACCATCCTCTTAGACTGGTAGAAGTCTTTAGGTAACTTAGCACCCGCTGGCAAGATCTTTATAATAAACTCCATTACTCGATTGTAGCATTCTTGCGACATGTTAAAATCTGACTTAATGCTCAACAGTCTTGTAACCACCTCCAACGACGAATGGTCCTCATAACAGGATACAGTGGAGTCTTTGCATTCTCTAGCAACTCCATAAACTTTGTAGCATCGACATTCAGTACCTCCTCAGCTGCATCATGATTATCCGAAACAAAACTAGGCCCCGCAGCGTCGAAAACCATGTTCACGCACCCGTCGTCGTATGCATGATTATTCGAAACGAAACTAGATCCCGTATGCATATACGGCTCCACATAAGGATCTGGCTCTGATGCTAAATACACAAGTTCTCCGTGTGCGGTCCACTGATAGTAATTAGGCACGAAATCCATCGAGTACAAATGATATGTTACTTCCACTTCTGGATGATATTTCATGTTACGACATTTCACATATGAACACTTAATTTTGGTGTCGTCCACGTACTGAAGGAACGCCTTGGCAAACTACAGGAACTGTTCTACTCCCACTATGTATTCATCCTACACACCACACATGTCATCAGGACGACGATTGTACATCTATGAACGATACCGCAAGTAGTAATTTATATCCATTTAGAAATAATTCTGCAAAGATGGACACACATTCACTATAAAAAAGGCTTTTAGCGACGACGGTATCCGTCGCTAAAAGTCATTTTTTCGTCGCTAAAGCCAAATAGCGACATATCAGCGACGAAAACGATTTATTGGGAAATTATGTGTCGCTAATTTCAGTCAGTCGCTAGTTTGTCGGAAATAGCGACTGATTAGTGACGGATTTAGCGACATGCTATATATTACAAATTACGATGTATTAGCGACAGAAATTCTATCGCTACCTTTACCGACTAACGACCGACGAAAATTTCGTCGCTAGTTTGTGACGGTATAGCGATGGAAAAGTACGTCGCAAAAGTATTTCTGATACGCTATTGGTATCTGACAAGCTTGTAGCGACGAACCGGTTATGTCTCTATTCCGTCGCTATACTTTAAATCTATATTTTCCAGAACCTTAGCGATGGAATGTTCCAGATATTCAGTCGCTCTTCCGTCGCTATACTGTAATTTTCCAGATATTCCGTCGCTGTTTCGTCGTTGTCTCGTCGCTAAATACAATTTTGTGTGTCTATATTTGTTTTTCCTGCACTCCTCATCCATGTTGACAGTTACACACACAATATACAGTCACATAAACAGTTTCCAATACAGACAGTTTCCAAATACAAATAGTTTTCAAACAGTTTCCAAATACACAGTTTCCAATACAGACAGTTTTCAATCAGTTTCCAAATACAAACAGTTTTTAAACAGTTTCCAAATAAAAAGTTTACAAACAGTTTCCAAATACAAATAGTTTTCAAATACACAGTTTTCCAAATACAAACAGTTTTCCAAATACATAGTTTTCCAGTTTACAAACAGTTTTCTAAATTGATATAGGGACTGGACCAATTAATTCTAGGGGATTGAACTTAATGGATCCAAGAATAGGTAAGGCTTCTCACATGCCACTGTCATTGTCAAGCCAAAGTCTGAATCCAAATGCAGTGGGACAGTAGCATCAATTAAAGTCTGAACTTGGACAAGGACTGCTCTGGATGGATGCAGAGGTCCGCTACATGTGAATGTGGATTCTCAAATGCAAGGATAGGGAAGTATGCTGGTTGGATGTAGTGGAACAGTTCATAATAATTGCAGTATATCAAACGTATATGGGTTAACTCAAGGTCAAAAGGACAGATACTCAAGGGATAGCTGGGTGAACTTGCACCACTGCAAGGTAGATCAAAATGATTACAGTGAACTAAAATATGTTGTTCTTGCAAGGTTAAGGGTCTGAACCTAAGGTAATATGAGGAATCCCTGGGTATCAATCGATGCCTCATACTAGGACCTCAGTATGCAGGACAAACTCTTATGGTATCTGAACATTTGGATGTCCAAAGACTGAACAAAAAGGGAAGAGCAATCAAGAGGCTGCACTTAGGCTAATACTACTATGGATTGGCATACAGAGTAATTCAGAACATAAAGAATGATAACTAACATGATATGAGGATTGGAACAAGGTCTAAAATCCAAATCCTAAAGTTCAACACTATAATCCATACAAATGCAAGATGGAGCAATGAATGTAGTGATGAAATTCTAATAAGAGGGACTGGACAGATGCTTAACTTCTAAAATAGACATCAAGTGGGTTTCTGATACTGCAATGATACACGACAGATGTTAGGATATGTAGTGGATGAATGCATTGCAGGGTTCAATCAAGGTAATACAGGATACTCATGTGCTGTGGCTCGATTGTAGTGGTTAATGCAATAAAGGAATGAGCAGGACATATATCTAAGTATGCAAGACATGCAATTAGGTGTGTGTGCAGTGACTAATTGGGTTACAGATATCCCAATATGCAGTGTGAAGTGGAAGTTCTGATACATGGATATGTAGTAGATAAATGCAATAAAGATGAGTGCATGACATCTCAAGGTGTAGTGGTAATGAATGAATGCATGGTATGTATACAGTTTCCTGATACAGGTCAGGCTACGTGAAATATGGATGCAGGGCATCAATATGCAGTGTATCAGATAGAGTGTATGCATGTAGGGCATATTGGTCTCTACAGTGGATTATGCAAGGTTCAGAACATAGCTCAGTGCAGGCATGTCATGCAGGGGATAATGCAAGTATGCAATTTACTATAATGCAAGGCAAAACATTTTGTAAAACTGGGCTTAAGGCCTTGTTTCGAAGTGCATCAACCAAGTATTGAACATCTACATATGACTGAACAGTCATGAAGTAGTCAGTAGCCACAGAACAGTAAGTTTATGGAAATGGGATATTTTAGCTTAATATCTGAACAAGGGTGACATAGGGTTGACATGAATGCAAGGACATAACAGTAAGGTTAAAACAATGAATGGATTGGGCCAGTCGAGCAAATGGCCAATGGAGATTAGGATAGAGTGTTCTGTAGATGTGGTTTCAAATCATTACAAGTAGATTAGAAGTAGAACCATGTAACTGAACGGTGGACAGATGCATGTGTGTAGTAGACAAAATTTTGATGAATAGAGACTGCCCAACAATGTAGGATGGTACAAAGCATATAAGGTCTGAGACAGAGGTAATGTAGGCATCTAATGTCAAAATATAGGACATCACCTCACAGGGAACAGAATAGCAAGTTGAAATGGGACATGAAAGTATAAGAAGGGGCTAGAATTTTCCATATCCCACAGCCATGAGCCAAGGGGCAATGCTTAGATGTTATGCTAGGCTATTAGGATGATTAGGATGTGAAATAACATGTTACAAACCCAAGAAATGGCTCTGCACAGTAGGGCATACCAGATAGAGAAGTATCCACAGGCTCGAGCCTCCCTTAAGCAATTTTAACCCATCAAATCACCACTAATTTACATAGAACAGTACACACAATCCACAGTATATACAACAATAAAACCTAATTACATTTTAATATAAAGCCTAAAAAGTCCTAAGAGATATTTCGTTGAACACTTGGTATATAGGATTTGGTAAATGGGGGAGGAGGTAAATAACTGATTGTTGACCTCTCTCACAAATCAATTATTTAGTATCAATTCAATCCAATAACACAAGTTAGCTCCCTACCATTTGAAGACGTAGCAACAATACATGTAGAGAACACGTGCTACGTCTTCGAGTACCTAGTCAAAATCCCTCGTCCATAATCGAAACCCTAATAAGCAAAAAAATTGCAAAAATCCAAAAATTAGGGGGGAAATGAGAGGGAGAGGAGGAAAAAAGAGTACCTGAAGGGGGGGGGTCGTCGGAGGGCGGGTCGACGGAGGGGGGGTCGCCGGAGGGGGGAACGCCGGAGGGGTCGGGTGATCGGAGAAGAGAGGGGGAAAGAGAGGGGGGTCGCTGGAGGGCGGGTCGACGGAGGGGGGGGGGGGTAGCCGGAGGGGGGGGGGGGTCGACGGAGGGGGGGGGGGGACGCCGGAGGGGTCGGGTGATCGGGGAAGAGAGGGGGGAAGAGAGGGGCAAAAATTTTCAGAATGAAAATAAAACTCTCTTTCGATTTTTATTGAAACGTAGCGACGGATTCTGCCGTCGCTAGTCCGTTGTTAGACATGATCCGTCGCTACCATGTCGCTAGGTAGTCGCTAACGTTATGATATATTTTAATAAACTACGTCGTCGCCTATCAGTCGCCTTTCAGTCGCTAATAGGCGACTGAGTTGTCCGTCGCTAATAATTCAGTCGCTATTTACCTGTATTTTGGTAGTGATTATCCAATAGCACAAATTCGTATATTATATCTTATTATCTTAGTGATATTTACCTTATCTAATTCAAGGTCCTTATCTATTTGTACACAACCCAGACATAGACTGAACTGAACTATAGTTCAGTTAATGATTAAGAGTGTGCACTGCACCACTGAAATGAACTCTGTAGATATTCAGTGACTGAATGTTGTGCAACAAGTAGGCTGAGGACTATGCAACCTACAGTGCTTGTACAATTGTACAGTTCTTGAACTGCGATTGTGTGTACCTTTGTGCACACAGCTCAACCTCTGTACACTCCCTCTAGCTATTAACACACACACACACACACAACTAGGCACTCATACAACACATATTAAAAACACACTCATGTATCAAGCTATGATACACTTCAATAAATACGTACACACACTCACACTTATATATACTAGCACAACACTAAGGTGTATATATGCATATATACACACATCAATACTAACGTGGATTGTGCTCAATACTGCACTAGTAGCCATACTCCTCTACACAAATAAAACTATCTATCTATATATATGTATACACTATTGTATATAAGCACACACTACATATGTTAATACATAGGATAAACATATACAATATTGACACATTCACTTCATTTCTAATACCAATTGGTATCAATGAAACACAACATATTCTCAATAGGATACCAACTATAGGTAAATTGATCTCCAAATGACAATCACCAATTGAAATCACACAATGCCCAAGTGCACAACATAATTTTATAACGTTTCACCGAATACTTGTTGTGCACTAGAGATATACACAAGCTTCTCCCTATGATACATGTTGGATACTCTCAATACACTATTATACTGCCCTCAATAACACATGAAAGACATTATAATTATAATTTATAATATAAAATACAAATATAAATATTAGACCTAGCATAAGTGTCATCGTATAAATATATAAAATACAGTAAATGTGTCATCGTGTCAGCGTGTCATCGTGTCAGCAACAGTGTCTGTGTCTGTGTCATGTCAGAGCAGTGTTAGTGTCCAAAATTTAGGGATTTAGGGTTTAGGGTTTACCTGAGAGTGAAGAGGGGATCGTCGACGGGGGAGAGGGGGATCGACGGCGTGGAGAGAGGGGGGGGGGGAGTCGGTCGCCGACTGAGAGATGGAGAGAGAGGGGGCCGGTCGTCAGTGGGGGGTCGTCGAGCACGAAAGCAGGAGTCGATGGCGGGGGAGACGGAGTCGACGGCGGGGGAGAGGAGGGAAGACGGCGGAAAAACCTAATTTCGCTGGTGGTCGTCGAGAGAGGTCGAGAGAGAGAATTTACGAAATAGGGAAAAAAAATTTCGTTCTAACCTAAGTTAAAATATTAGCGACGTAACATAGATACGTCGCTAAATGTCGCTACAAAAAGCATACGACGACGTGGTTTACATTACGTCGCTAAACGCCGCCATATTAGCGACGAACAATGTCGTTTAGCGTCGAATTTTTTCCAAAACCAAGTTTTCGTCGCTAAGCGTCGGTGTACGTTGCTAAGTTAAAATATTAGCGACGTATAAGAACGGAGTCGCTAATATGAGTTATTTTGGTAGTGATCTATGTTAAATTCTTGCAAGCTCTTGTTTCACTAACATGAATCTAGAGTTAAATAACATAAAAGGAAACATGTGTACAAGTTGAAAACAGTGATGGGAAGGTGACTTTGTGATACTGCAAGGAGAGGGGGGACTATACTCGTGTGTTAAGAAAAAGAATATGTGCTGGATGGGTGTGCTCAAGGAGCTACGAGGAAATGATAAGTAGGAATTTAAATTAGGATAATGTTAAAGCATGTGGATTAGCAAGGGGTGTGTGTTTGTTATGATTGGTTAACAGGGTAGAATGGAAGAAGCATAAGCCAGCATATGCAACGAAATAAAAAGAAAGGGACTGTTAGGAGAAGAGAAACATGTGGTGAGTGTACCCCATGATAATCGAGCAGTTGCATGGCTAGGAGCAAGTAGGATGTTGGATCAGTAACAAATTCGTATGCAAGTGTTATAGTGTCACTCTTGGCTAACCCATACATATATGTTATATTTTTACAGTAGGGAAGAGAGGGTTACATGAAAAGGGTGTAATAGTTGTTGAAGCAAAAAGGAAACAGATAACAGCACTAACTCGGTTGGTTGTGAAGAGAGATTTGTATCACAGGTTCGAATCCTGTAGGGAAGAGTTTTATTTTTATGGCGCTGGTTTGTTCCTTCATTTGGGCTTTTTCTCTTTGCCGTGCCAATATAATATAAGTTAAAGAGGGTTACCAGACCACCTGGTCTAGTGGGGTGTCGTTTAGTGGTGAGGTTTGGTGTTCAAATCTTTTTGCCTTGGTTATATTTTATTTTTGACCTTGGTAATTCTTGTTTATTAACCCATTCAGCAGGAGTTGTTAAGAAATATTACACACACACAATCAGAAGTGTGTATTCCCTTGGTAATTCTAGTTTGGTTTTTTTTTTTTTTTTTTTTTTTTTGAATTTTTTGAGATTTTCTTTGTTAAATTTTGCCAACATATATGGTGACACAAACTTAATATATTTCCTTGTCCATAAATAAATGATTTTTTGCCATCCTTAAGGCTTAGGCCTATGACCCTAGTATATTATTATTTTTATATAAATATATGATTAGTTGAATGAGAGTCTGTTAGTTCTAATATTTAAATTAAATCCCAAATCCAAGTTTTGCTTATTTAATAAGTGATAATAATAACATTTGTATAGATTATATATTTGTACATGATAATTAATTAGTTAAATATTCCTCTAGGTTCCTTCGACACTCAAGACGTGGACGTTGGACCAGCCTTTCATCTTTAGCGCCCGGAGCCAGGCAAGTGTACCTTGCCATATTTGTACTTCAGTTACATTATTAAATTCTTAAATTTTATTTATGTGTATTTTATTGCAACACAGGGCCGTGTTCGGTACTTCGTGTCCAAATCACATTCGGGTGCCATTGGACGTTAGTGCCAACGAGTATCGATGTTAGATACTTACATTCGCGTTACCGCGACAATCCGTTGCGGAGTACATTCAGACCTTAAGACATGTTCATGGTTACTACATACTGTCGAATTTTCGTACATGATTTATATCTTGCGATACGGAAATACATAATTTATTCTAGGACGATGACTTGTGATCTCTACACTGTATTTATTAGTATGACTCGATGTCCTAGTTAGAGGATCTGGACGAGCGTTTCGTGGATACGATTCATGAAGCCACATGGGAGAGGAGAACATACACCGTGCGCTTGGGCTACTTTCCCACAGAGTATGACGTTGCCTAATTACCAGAGCCTCGAGATTTTATAGATTGCCACAGCTTCCTTACCGGACCGTGGGGCTTTTCATAGTTTGCTGGAGTGCCTATCAGGTCTCCGGGGTACACCTTGACAGCCCGCATTTGCAGAAGAAGGATTATTCGGAGGTCTACAGATCCGGAGTTGACGCAAGAGTAGGACCATTTGCAGAAGAAGAGGTTGAACAGCAGAGTAGCTTGTTCCATTGGTAGAGCTCATCTTGATCTTGCTTCATTATCTCGCTTAGCCTGTTGTCAGATCTAGTTATCTTCCAGTTTTACTTTCATTTAGTATTGTATTAGCGGATTTGTTTCCGCAAGACTCTTTCATTCAGTATTGTATTATATTTCTTTTGTAGACTCTTACTATTTCTTTTGAGCCTACTCGAGTCTCAACAAATATGATTATTGGGCTGCAGACTAGTTTCATATTTCCTTCTTTATATTTTTTGTACTTGGATTGAGATATAGTGTTGTTGTAGTGATTAGTTACACCATTTTGACAATTTATACGATTCTAGTCGGACTAAAGTCTGGTTGAGTACGTAGCTGGCCATTACCACGTGGCTCGGTCCTGCGTATTTGGGACTGGGGCATGATATAGTTTTTGTGGTGGCCCATGCAGGTCGAGATTTAAATCATCTTGGTTACCTAACTGTGCCAAGCGAGCCTGCAATTAGGGTTAGAATTTAAGATCTCATCCACTTGCTTTAATACTTGTCTATGACACCTCCTCATCGCTTCCTTATCAATTTATATCCTGTTTGATTCCGTGTCACTTAATTTCTGCTTGTCTATTTTCAGAATATTAATCTCCAAAGTGGACGAGTGGCGCAGCAGGACGACATCCCCCGGGATTCCGTATTATTGGACAAGCCGACTCCGAGACAGTCTCTCATGCTGACGTCAGATTTTTCAGCAGATTGAGGGGCCATTAGGCGAGCAGCCGCAGCAGGCATAGCCAGGGCAGCAACAGCCCCAGAGGACAGAGCCGTAGCAGCAGCGACCACCTCCGCCTCCCCCGTATATGCCTTATATACCATTTCTGCCACCAGGATAGCAGGCGGACGGGCAGCAAATGTATTAGGTGATTTATGCCATGATGAAGGCCCAAGAACAGGTTCAATATTAGGCACAATAGCAGGTTTAGCAACACCAAACGGATACTCTAAGGGAGAGCATCATCACTGCGATGGAGCAGGTGACACCACCGGAGCGACGACTGTAATGACCCGTTCCGCCCTAGCGGAACGCCGATTCAAACGGCAAGTGCAACGACTCAAACGAGCCATCGACCCGAAGTGTTGGCATCGACCTGAAGAAGAATCGATGCAAGGCTTACATTGGCCCACCGAAGATGAATCCAGACTTAGACTTTCAAAGGCACGCTCGGAGTATCGCTCGGCCGATGCGAATATCGCTAAGGTGGGTAGCTCCGATGAACCCGTTTTTGCTTAGCCTAGACACATAACAATACAGACACTATTGCTAGAATCGCTAGGCGATAACACCGCGCATGCTAATAAATGACTCAACGCACCTAGCTAAGGGAATAATCCCATCTTGTATGCTTGTATAGAATATGAAAAAGAACATGGAAAATGTGAGAACTCTCGCACCGCACTCCGCACTCGTGCTAAGGCACAAGATTACGTTCGAGTCCCTTATACGTTCAAACAAAGAAACAATGAATGATTTACAACAATAAAACGGAAGACTATCGATATAGTCGTTCCGAGTAGAGTATAGCAACATTGAAAAACCTCGGGACCGATGGGTCGCCAAGGAGACTCCCGTACGGGAAGTTGCATAATGTATGAATGAAAGAATGAACGAATGAGTGAATAAATGAATCAACGAATGAATGAATGAATGTGTGAATGAATACATGAACGAACGGACAAGCGAAAGAAAGAAAAGGAAGAATGAATAAAAGATAAGAAAGAAAGGAATAGTTAGCGACAGTTATGACGGGAACGTGCAACGGGGCTCGCTACCCGCGCTGCACGGACGCCAACCTGGTCGATAACGCATTATGGCTAAGGGTTAGCCTATGACAATAAAATACGAAATGGTCGTGGACGGTCCCGTGCACGGGTGATAGGGATTCCGCGACATAATCAAAGGGAGGATCGTAGCCGGCCTAGGCGGAATCAAAACGTGGCTTACGGCTGCCTGGGTGAGGACTTGGCCACCCAGGGGACGTAAGTGCAGGCATATTTTAAGAGACTAACGGGGTGTGTGCCAGCCCGTACCCTATGCTAGTTGAGAAATACCACGGCTCGGTTATGTTCAAAATGGCTTGTGATGCCAGCGACCGGTGCATATAGATTTAAGTGGGCTTTGCTGGTGGTAATCCTCGTGCAAGTCCTTGTATTGAAATCAAAGTAGTCTAAATTAACTAAATGAAGTGCCTTCTGAACAGGCTTGAATATAACACACCAAGTAATCGAGAGTACTTCGGCAAAGGAGTTAGAAAACACGCCTACGACGTGCTAGGACCCGAGGCAGGGACACGCCCTTGACATTGAAGAGTTCACATGAATCACGTTAAGTTATTTCCTATGAATTGTTGACTAACTTGGTTTACTTTGGACAGGGAAGGCCGGACGGTAAGTATGGGTAAGTCGTGCATGTATTTCCATGCAACACATTGAATTTGGCAACACGAGATAGGTTATGAAATATGAAATAAAATGGATCCTAAGGCAAGATTAGAAAGACAATGAATAATAGACGGTACACAAAAGTAAATAGAACGTGTTTGGTAATAATAGCATTGTGGGCGAGCTAGGCTCCCCACCAGTGCATAATAATGTACTGATAACCCCACAGTCTGCTTGCAGGATGCAGGATGCAGGAGACGTCGTCGGGTGCGGAGCTTCCCTCGAACGTGCTAAGGAGCGGAGCTATCTCTGGAGCCTTGGAGCGTTGCAAGGAGCTAGAGCACCATATACAGGACATAATGTATCATAACCTCGCCATGAATCATTCCATGTTGTAAGCCACTTGGCACGCCTTTTATGTTTCAGAGAGAGATAGAGCTTGAGCGATTTGTAATATCGGCCTAGCGCCGCTTGTAAACTTCTTGAATATCAATAAAGAGTTGAATTTGCTTCAATTTGTGTTCACTTACTTTCCGCTGTAAATGGGAACACTCTGTGCGACTTTGTGGCCTAGCTCAAATCGACCGTTTCTGGACATAGCCTTGCACGGGCGTAACCTAGGCCCGTGCGGCATCACACCTTAGCGAGGACGATCGCTCCTACGGGAGCGGGGCATGACAGATTGGTATCAGAGCACGACTTTACGTCCTTGGACTTCATTTCGATTCTCTCAGTTTTGAAAGCTCGGTTGGAAACAAGAGAAGTATACGCTCTCTCTCCTTGTACCTTGGAATGTTCCATACAATAAGTCTAATATATTTTCAAAAGCTCGTACGAGTACTCGGTTGAACGGGATCGATAGGCGAAGGCCTTTGTGCCAAATCATGACGGACTTAAGTTGAAAGAAAACTAAAATGCTAGAAGTTAGCAAACGCAAGGCGTGCTTGAATAACCTTATGCTGACAATGGTGAATGAGTACACGACAGGCGAGCAGCGGCAGCAGGCATAGCCAGGACAGCAATAGCCCCAGAGGACAGAGCCGTAGCAGCAGCGACCACCTCCGCCTCCCTCGTATATGTCTTATATACCATTTCTGCCACCAGGACAGCAAGCAGACGGGCAGCAAATGTATCATGTGATTTATGCCATGGTGAAGGCCCAAGAACAGGTTCAATATTAGTCACAATAGCAGGCTTAGCAACACTAGACGGATACTCTAAGGGAGAGCATCATCACTGCGATGGAGAAGGTGACACCACCGGAGCGACGACTGTAATGACCAGTTCCACCCTAGCAGAACGTCGATTCAAACGGCAAGTGCAACGACTCAAACGAGCCGTCGATCCGAAGAGTTGGCATCGACCTGAAGAAGAATCGATGAAAGGCTTACATTGGCCCACCGAAGATGAATCCATGCTTAGACTTTCAAAGGCGCGCTCGGAGTATCGCTCGGCCGATACGAATGTCGCTAAGGTGGGTGGCTCCGATGAACCAATTTTTGCTTAGCCTAGACACATAACAATACGGACACTATTGCTAGAATCGCTAGGCGATAACACCGCGCATGCTAATAAATGACTCAACGTACCTAGCTAAGGGAATAATCCCATCTTGTATGCTTGTATAGAATATAAAAAAGAACATAAAAAATGTGAGAACTCTCGCACTGCATTCCGCACTCGTGCTAAGGCACAAGATTACGTTCAAGTCCCTTATGCATTCAAACAAAGAAACAATGAATGGTTTACAATAATGAAATGGAAGACTATCGATATAGTCATTCCGAGTAGAGTATAGCAACATTGAAAGACCTCGGGACCGATGGATCGCCAAGGCGACTCTCGCACGGGGAGTTGCATAATGTATGAATGAAAGAATGAACGAATGAGTGAATAAATGAATCAACGAATGAATGAATGAATGTGTGAATGAATCCATGAACGAACGGACAAGCGAAAGAAAGAAAAGGAAGAATGAATAATAGATAAGAAAGAAAGGAATGGTTAGCGACAGGTTTGACGGGCACGTGCAACGGGGCTCGCTACCCGTGCTGCACGGACGCCAACCTGGTCGATAACGCATTATGGCTAAGGGTTAGCCTATGATAATAAAATACGAAATGACCGTGGACGGGCCCGTGCACGGGTGATAGGGATTCCGTGGCATGATCAAAGGGAGGATCGTGGTCAGCCTAGGCGGAATCAAAACGTGGCTTACGGGCTTCCTGGGTGTGGACTTGGCCACCCAGGGGACGTAAGTGCAGGCGTATTTCAAGAGACTAACGGGGTGTGTGCCAACCCGCACCCTATGCTAGTTGAGAAATACCACGGCTTGGTTATGTCCAAAATGGCTTGTGATGCCAGCGACCGGTGCATATAGATTTAAGTGGACTTTGCTGGTGGCAATCCACGTGCAAGTCCTTGAATTGAAATCAAAGTAGTCTAAATTAACTAAATAAAGTGCCTTCTGAACAGGCTTGAATATAACACACCAAGTAATCGAGAGTACTTCGACAAAGGTGTTAGAAAATACGCCTACGACGCGCTAGGACCCGAGGCAGGGACACGCCCTTGACATTGAAGAGTTCACATGAATCACGTTAAGTTATTTCCTATGAATTGCTGACTAACTTGGTTTACTTTGGACAGAGAAGGCCGGACGATAAGTATGGGTAAGTCGTGCATGTATTTCCATGCAACACATTGAATTTGGCAACACGAGATAGGTTATGAAATATGCAATAAAACGGATTCTAAGGCAAGATTAGAAAGACAATAAATAATAGATGGTGCACAAAAGTAAATAGAACGTGTTTGGTAATGATAGCATTGTGGGCGAGCTAGCCTTCCCACCAGTGCATAATAATGTACTGATAAACGCACAGTCTGCTTGCAGGATGTAGGAGACGTCGTCAGGTGCGGAGCTTCCCTCGAACGTGCTTAAGCGCGGAGCTATCTCTGGAGCCTTGGAGCGTTGCAAGGAGCTGGAGCACCATATACAGGACATAATGTATCGGAATATCGCCATGAATCATTCCATGTTGTAAGCCACTTGGCACGCCTTTTATGTTTCAGAGAGAGAGAGAGAGAGAGAGCTTGAGCGATTTGTAATATCGGCCTAGCGCTGCTTGGAAACTTCTTGAATATCAATAAAGAGTTGAATTCGCTTCAATTTGTGTTCATTTACTTTCCGCTATAAATGGGGACACTTTGTGCGACTCTGTGGCCTAGCTCAAATCGGTCGTTTCTGGACATACCCTTGCAGGGCGCAACCTAGGCCCGTGCGGCATCATGCCTTAGCAAGGACGATCGCTCCTACGGGAGCGGGGCGTGACAACGACCATCGACCGGGTCTATAAGGACTTCCGTCATATGGTACCCCTTCTATTTTCAGGCACAAAGGAGCCTACAGAGGTTCACGCATGGCTTTCTGCTATCGAGCACCAGTTGGAGGTCGCATAGCTTCCAAGGGACAGATGGATGAAGGCCGTCAGGATGCAGCTGACGGGCAATGCACACCACTGGTGGTTGGACGAGGAGCATCGGCTAGGACCCGACCGGGTCACTTGGGAGGAGTTCTCCAGATCCTACAAAGACAAGTTCATTCCAGCTACGGCACGTGCAGAGCTTCGAGACCAATTCATGCATCTTATGTAGGGCAACATGATGGTCGAAGAGTACAACACGAAGTTTCTTCGTCTGAGCTATTTTTCCTCATACCTGATCGACACTGAGGGGAAGAAGGCCGAGAAGTTCTATGATGACCTGCGCTTCGAGCTACAGAGATTGGTAGGATCAATCGCTCCTACTTCATATTCGGAGATCCTGACACAGCTCGACGTCAGGAGCCTATCAACCATAGGGAGGCTAGCATGAAACGCTCCCACTCATCAACACTAGCAGCTCGAACATAGCAGAAAGCATCGACAAAGTGCCCCCAGATTCACCATCTGCAGAGGACAGCTCCACCAGGACTTCCTACTTGCCATTACTGTGGCAAGTTGGGCCATGTCGTAAAGGACTGTCGGCACAAACTAGGGCTATGCCTAGTTTGTGGATTAGATCAGCACCAGGCTCATGATTGTATAGAGCATCGTGGAGCGACACCGATGGTACACCGGCTAGCATATCCAACACTACCAGTACTGAGGGCACAATTCCAGGGTCTGAGGGCGCCCCACACAGGAGTTGGAGCAATACGACCAGCAATACCGGGAGGGTACTAGGGGAGACCACCCTTGGCATCGTAGGCAGCCCAATTTCAGCAGGCCAGGCAGCAAGCTAGAGCACATGAACGTGGACAGACCTTCGCTATGATATTTGAGGAGACAGAGACAGCCGGAAAAGTCATCGCAGGTACTATTTTAGTTGCTTCATTACCTACAGTAGAATTATTTTATTTTGGTGCCACGCATTTATTCATAACTGCTAGTTTCGCGGCCACCCATAGAGTAGCTACTGCACCCCTTCCGAAGACCATAAGGATTCATACGGGAGGTAGAATAGTACCCATTAGCGATATATGTAGATCTTGTTCTGTAGTTGTTTGCGGGCGTGAGATGCGTGCCCGATTTCTGGTCTTCTCCATGCCAGACTATGATATGGTTCTTGGCTTGGATTGGTTGGTCCAGTACTATGCGACACTAGATTGTCGACGTGGATGCGTCATATTTTGACCCCTAGGTCACACCGAGTTTGAGTTTTCTCGGGGCGCCACAAAGATGGATGCCCACCCCACCATTGAGGCACGTATTGCTTTGGAGGAACTAGCACACCCGACGATCGTCTCAGAGTTTGAGGATATTTTTTCTGAGGAGCTTATAGGACTACCACCAGACAGGGAGATAGAGTTCTCCATCGAGCTAGTTCTGGGAATGCCACCTATTACTTCTCATGTGTATAGGCTGGCACCGAAGGAGGCACATGAGTTAAAGATCTAGATAGATGAGCTATTGGATTTGGGTTTTATTCGGGCTAGTGTTTCACCATAAGAAGCTCTAGTATTACTTGTACCAAAGAAGGACGGGTCGGTACGGTTGTGCATCGACTACAGAGAGTTGAATGCTGTAATAGTGAAGAACATGTATCCATTGCCTCGTATTGATGATTTATTTGACCAATTGAGTAGTGTTTGTGTGTTTTCGAAGATTGACCTCAGGTCAGGCTATCACCAGATCAAGGTACAGAAGGAGGATATTCCAAAGACTGTCACGACCCGTACCCTAGAGTAAGGGCACGAGAAGTGGGTACGTCTAGCCTACGCCGCAGTATCGACGGTAGAGCACTGTCCTAGGTCACAACATCTAACAATATATAATGCCAGGCAGTTTATACTCCCCGAATGGGGGTGACATAGCAGAATGTAAACTCAATCACAACTAAGGAAGAAAAGTACGATATGACATATAACTCAAAACGAAGTACAGATAATCAGAAGAGTCTAGTGTCTAAGATAACATCTCAGCAAACATTCCGAGTACAAGTCTCAACTACAGACTATGAAAGAATATATACATCTCAAAACAACAACTGAAAGCCAAAAACAATGCTGAAAAGAAAGATAAAGCCTAGCTGACTAGCCTAGACTATGGGAGTAGTATCCTAAACTGCAGCTGGGTCCTCCAGAGGAACCAGGTCGCAGGTGTCGTCTAAGCCTGCTCCGTAATAGGTGGTACAAAGGGCCTCATCCTCATCCTCTGTAATATTTTCAACAGGTCCAGTCAGGACAGGAGCGAGCACAGTACATCTCATACAGTTCATATCAAGGCAGGAAATATAAAGCAAGCAATAGAGTAAGATACATGAAACGCTGTAAGAAGATGTACATAAAACAGGAGAGATATTTGATAACTGGAAATATATATATGATAAGTAAGAACTGTAAGTGACTAGTGATTTAGAGTACGAGATGGCATGTAATTGGCTTGGGTTGTACATGATGAACATGAAAATTAACAGAGTGTAAATGATGGTAAATCACATGACCATTTATACTCACCCCTACCCACAATCAATACACAAGGATCCAGTCCAGTTACGTTACGTACATGATGTTTTGGTTACACAGGAAACACATGAGAAAACATGAGCGTACATGAAAGAACATGAAAGTATATGAACATACATAAAAGAACATGAGAGAACATGAGTGTACATAAATAATGCAGAAACAAGGAATACATGATGTACATGAAACACATGTCATAAAGTATCCGATGCGCCCGCTAAGGGGGATAACATCCCAAGAAGAGATCCATATAGTACCAATCCGTGATAATAACGTGACAGCATCAAGTAAAAGTAATCTAGAGCGAGAATATAAATCGTGACAAGTATGAAACGATCAGAGAATGTACTCGCCTGATAACTGAAAGTCCGAAGAGGATGTACTGTCTGAGGAGAGGTGTCTGTCTCCTAATCAGAGCAACACAAGTCATGATGTATACAAGGGATGATAATTATAATCTACAATGCATCTGCATGCTGTCTAGGTCAAACTAGACTAAAGTCAACACTTGGTCAACTCTAGTCAACTATACTAGTCAAGGCTAGGTCAACTAGGTCAAACTTAAGCCAACAAGTCTAATAAGTCTCACTAGGCCTAACCAAGCCTAGGCTAGCACTCACTTACAATCCCAAGGCTAACACAAGCTATCAAACACCATACACAAGTCACCAATCTAACACAAACCAACACCCATGTGTATACACTCCATATACCCTAGACTATACCACCCAGGCCATATGTCATATAGATTAGTATAGGCAACACACACATATCAATTTCATATATTCATACATGTTAATTATATAGGCAATATGCATATATCTATAATACATTATGTTTATGCCAATAGGCAATATCTATACTACATCACATTATCACATTAAGTTATATATTACATATATATAAATATACATGTAGAAGTTAGGGAAAAACTCATACACATGCATGTTTGTATGTGTGTAGAGGGTGATGTGGGTGTCATTTTGTGAGAGAGTGTGGAAAGGTGAGGGTGTGGCATGTGTGTGTCTTGGTGACAATGTGTGTGAGAGTTGATAGTGTAGGAAGCCATGTGTGGCTGTGAATGTGTATATATAGCAATGTGTGTGTGTACAGGGAAAGGAAAACAGTGTATAGTTAAGGGAAGGTGTGTGGGAATGTGACATGTGGAGGCAATGTGAGAAGACAGGGAATATCTCAGGTTTTTCTTAACAGCAAAAGTTCTCAGTTTTGTAGACAAGTAGAATCTCAGAATTCAACATATAAACCCAATTCCAGTCTAAACAACATTCTCAAGTTTTTGACTCAATGGGAAATCTCAGGTTTCAGCAATAGGAAATCTTTAAACACAGTTCTCAGTTATAATTTGAAACAATCTCAGTTTCTACAAATTCCAGATTTCCTAACACATCTCAGTTTTACATTATCATTTGAAAATCAAACCCAAATTTAACCATGACTGAAATCTCAGTCTCAACACATTGAAAACTCAGAGTTTAGGAATAACTGAACTCAGTTTTTCATCAACCCAAACTCAGATTTCAGCCTAACAAATCAGTTAAACCTATTATTCCCATTCTCAGGTTTTGTCAAGCCCCAACCTATAGGAAATTCTCAGTTTTAGCAATAGGAAAAATCTCAGATTGTATAAATTACTGAACTCAGTTTACTAATGAATGAATTCTCAGGTTTTATCAAAATGACAGTTCAATTAAGAGTCCCAATGCAAATTTGGAACCCAATCTCATGTTAACATCAAACCCAAACAAGCATATAATCACTCAGACATGTTAATCATGTATTAACATCAAAATTAACATTGAATTAACAATTAACATTTCACTGAACTCTGAAAACTGAAAACTAAACATGGTATCGGTGAATGTTGGAAAAACCCAAATACATCAAGTAACTCAAAATTTAAATAGGAAACACATGTAAAATGGCAGGGACAAACCCCACGTGTCCCAATGAACCCATACGTGTCAAATTGTGGACACAAGTGTCAAAAAAAACATCAAAACATGCAGTATCAGAAGACTGTGAAAAATCAGGCCTCGTACGGCCATGTCGAGTCAAAATGGACTCGACACAGTGCACGAGACACCATGTGCACGTGTACAGTGCTAGAGGGGTCATAGGGGTACACAACCAACACCCTGAATCGTGTCCTCTTGGTGACAGGATACGACACGAAGTGCGTGTCAGTGCTGAATTCCTGCGTGCACAGCACAGTGAGAAATTCGTGTGATCGTGTTTTCGTGTCCGACACGACACGACCCATCGTGAAACTTGAGGGGGGGTATGTTAGTGATGGCCCCCTCCTCTGTGTCAATTTGTACGTGTCCACGTGTCAAGAACAGGGAGATATTTAGGTCGGGTAGCAGGACACTGCCATACTGTACAGTGCAGTGTGTGCAGCGTGTTCGTGTCTGATTTTGACACGGACACGACACGATATCGTGCTCAGAGATAGGGTTCTGTGACCTACACCTATAGGGCTAGAAAATTGTTCAAATAGTTTTCAAAATCATTAACATTTTGTTCACAGAGGCAATACATCAAACACTTTAATATTAACCTAGATACGTGTCCGATACGGACACCAAACCCAATCTAATTCCTACAAAACTTAGCCTATAGATCCCTGGTACCTAGATGCATACATTCATGAAGAGAAATCACAATATTACTAGGTTTTAGGGCATGTTACCTATTGAGTGAAAACTCAATGAAAACCAAGGGGGGGTTCCTCTTCAAATGATGATGCCAAATGCTTGTGCAACCTTGCTAGCTAGCTCCCCTTAGCATCCTCAATGGTAGGGGATCCCAATGCAAGAAGTTTGGCTCAATTTGGAGTTGTTTTGGATATTTGGGGAGAAGTTTAGGGAAGAACACAAAAGAGGCAAATAAAATGAATTAAAATTGGTGCAAATGATTAATGGGATATATTTATAGGGGGTAGGGATGTGTGTTGGCTGTCATTAAGTTAGGGTTAGGGTTTAGGATGAGTGGCTAAGGTTTCTCCAATAATTTTTAGGCAATCTAATGGCTCATAACTAAAGTAGCCCCCTTTAACCTTTAGCCTAAAATATCTCCTTAACAAATATCTAGATATTACACTAATGTGATTACTTAATGAAACCCTCTAACTTAGTCTCTAGGGTCATGATTAACAATCTAGATTAGGCTAACTTCTAGGTCAAGACTCAACAATTTAACTAACACATATTTAATTAATATAATTCACAATTTCACAAAAGTGTCAAAATGACCAAAACACCCCTAGGCTTAAAAGTAGAAATTTGAAATCCTAAACACATGATTAGGTCTCATTGGTCATGATTAGTCTTCTAGGTCATGTATGACTAAGGTTACACTAGCAAAACACCAATTTCACATTTCACTCAATTAAATAGTTTTAAAATAACTAAAAATCACCAAAAATCATATCATGACTAAAATTAAATATTTTAATGATTTAAAAATACAAAAGTTCAAATTTACCCTTATTTTGGAAAAGTGGGTGTTACAAGTCTACCCCCCTTAAAAGAATTTCGTTCTCGAAATTAAGATGGTCGTACTCCTCCTAGGTTAAATACCCTAATCAATTCAAAGTCTTAGAATAGTATCAAATCACTTTTACCAATCTATTTATTTATATTTTTTTTTTGAAAGACTGAAACGAAGGATGGAAATAGTAGGTTTTTGAAATTATTTTAATATAATTAGATAATCATATGCGTCTATCCAGAATCATGATAATCAGAATTTCCTCGCCATATTAGTAAGTAAGGCTACGACACCCATGGAGTCTGCAACACAGACTATGCCCTCGCCGTACCAACTAATATAACTATCGGAGACTCTAGATTCCATAATTGAGGCGACCTAGCCCATATGATTCGGTAAAAGGTTAAATCAACAACAAAACATACAGATTCTAAATTATCAACAAATAGGAAAGATAGGAACAGATGGAATTGAATTTCAAGATGGAAACAACGAGGCAAGGTATGAATGGAATCGAAAAGAACAGAACCTGCAAGCGCCTCTCCTACTGCCTGAGCATCCTCAAACGTCATGGCGTAAGCTCGCCCCTGCTGGCCTCCTCTAGCCTGCTGCTGGCCTACTGGAGCCCTGGCTCCTGCTCCCTGAGCTGTCCGTCCCGCAGACTTGGGACACTCTCTCAACTGATGATCTGATGATCCACAGAGTAGGCACTTGCCTAGCCTCATCCGGCACTCACCCCAATCGTGCCCTAGTTTCTTACAGAAAGGGTAAGAAATAATACGCTGCTGTCTAGGAGCCTGCTGCTGTCTCTGCTGCTGCTGCTGCCTCTGCTGGAACGGCTGCGGTTGGAACTGTCTCGGATGCTGGTGCTGAACGTGAGGCCTCTTGGGCTGGCCTCCGCTACTGCTGCCCCCAACTGGGTCTCGCCCCCTCTTGAGCCTAAGCTCAAGATCATCCTCTGCCAATAAGGCTTCTGTCAGAATCTCCTCGAATGTGGCATCCCTGTTGCCCTTGGTCAAGGACTTGACCTCCCTGACCAGACCCTTCCGGAACCTCTGGGCCTTCGCCGTCTCGCTCAATCCCTCTACGAACCTGCCGAGGCGACCGAACTCCCCAGCGTACTCCTCCACTGTAAGGCTCCCCTGGACTAGGCTCTCGAACTGTGACTCTAAGGCTCTGAGCGCTGAATCTAGAAAGAACTTCTTCTTGAAGAAGCCTATGAACTGCTCCCAAGTCTGCCCTGGTACCCCCACCCTGGGGTCCGACTGATACCAGGTGTGAGCAAGATCTCGCATCCGGCTAGCTGCGGCCTCGATCTGAAGATCTGCTGGAATCCTGGCCAAGCGGAAGATCTCCTCCATATGCTCGATCCACTCGTCAGCATATATAATCCCTTCCGTCCCCAGGAAGTCTCTGGGGCTCATCTTCTGGAACTGCTCGATCCCAGATGTCTTCGGCTGCTGCACCACTGGTCGAGCCACGGCTGTCGTGACGGCCAACTCCATGCCTCTATCCTGTCGAGCCTGCTGTCTGTCCATGAACTGCTGGAAGTAGGCAAACATCTGTGCCGCGTCCACGTGTCCTGTAGACGGCGGCTACCGGAAAGACATCTCTGGAGTGACTGGGTCCTGCCTCCGAACTCGTGGAGGCATACCCTCAGCTGCTGCTGAAGTCCCAATATGGGCAGAGGTGGCAGGAGCTGTAGCCTCCCGACCCTGCCGAACTGGCTGAGAGGTAGCAATCCCCTCTACAGTATCTCCCAGAATGGCACGCTGTAACTGCGTCTCCACCATCCTGAAGACAGATCAAACAAGGATATCAATTGCTGAGAAAGAAGCGATAAATCAAGGGAGGACAGTTTATTTTCAAAAGAAAGTATTCAAGTAGCAAGAATTTGATAACAAGAATCAAGTTAAGAGCTTTTCCTAATGTGATTGAGTACCCCAAAATATTCTACTCCTACTGCAGGCTGTAGTGATACTCTAGTTCGAATACCACTACATAAACTCGACCTGCATGGGCCACCACTAAAAATGTGTCACGACCCGCACCCTAGAGTAAGGGCACGAGAAGTGGGTACGTCCAGCCTACGCCGTAGTGTCGACGGTAGAGCGCTGTCCTAGGTCACAACATCTAACAATATATAATGCCCGGCAGTTTATACTCCCCGAATGGGGGTGACATAGCAGAATGTAAACTCAATCACAACTAAGGAAGAAAAGTACGATATGACATAGAACTCAAAACGAAGTACAGATAATCAGAAGAGTCTAGTGTCTAAGATAACATCTCAGCAAACATTCCGAGTACAAGTCTCAACTACAGACTATGAAAGAATATATGCATCTCAAAACAACAACTGAAAGCCAAAAACAATGCTAAAAAGAAAGATAAAGCCTAGTTGACTAGCCTAGACTATGGGAGTAGTATCCTGAACTGCAGCTGGGTCCTCCAGAGGAACTAGGTCGCAGGTGTCGTCTAAGCCTGCTCCGTAATAGGTAGTACAAAGGGCCTCATCCTCATCCTCTGTAATATTTTCAACAGGTCCAGTCAGGACAGGAGCGAGCACAGTACATCTCATGCAGTTCATATCAAGGTAGGAAATATAAAGCAAGCACTAGAGTAAGATACATGAAACGCTGTAAGAAGATGTACATGAAACATGAGAGATATTTGATAACTGGAAATATATACATGATAAGTAAGAACTGTAAGTGACTAGTGATTTAGAGTACGAGATGGCATGTAATTGGCTTGGGTTGTACATGATGAACATGAAAAGTAACAGAGTGTACATGATGGTAAATCACATGACCATTTATACTCACCCCTACCCACAATCAATACACAAGGATCCAGTCTAGTTACGTTACGTACATGATGTTTTGGTTACACAGGAAACACATGAGGAAACATGAGTGTACATGAAAGAACATGAAAGTACATGAACGTACATGAAAGAACATGAGAGAACATGAGTGTACATGAATAACGCAGAAACAAAGAATACATGATGTACATGAAACACATGTCATAAAGTATCCGATGCGCCCACTAAGGGGGATAACATCCCAAGAAGAGATCCATATAGTACCAATCCGTGATAATAACGTGACAGCATCAAGTAAAAGTAATCTAGAGCGAGAATATAAATCGTGACAAGTATGAAACGATCAGAGAATGTACTCGCCTGATAACTGAAAGTCCGAAGAGGATGTACTACCTGAGGAGAGGTGTCTGTCTCCTAATCAGAGCAACACAAGTCATGATGTATACAAGGGATGATAATTGTAATCTACAATGCATCTGCATGCTGTCTAGGTCAAACTAGACTAAAGTCAACACTTGGTCAACTCTAGTCAACTATACTAGTCAAGGCTAGGTCAACTAGGTCAAACTTAAGCCAACAAGTCTAATAAGTCTCACTAGGCCTAACCAAGCCTAGGCTAGCACTCACTTACAATCCCAAGGCTAACACAAGCTATCAAACACCATACACAAGTCACCAATCTAACACAAACCAACACTCATGTGTATATACTCCATATACCCTAGACTATACCACCCAGGCCATATGTCATATACATTAGTATAGGCAACACACACATATCAATTTCATATATTCATACATGTTAATTATATAGGCAATATGCATATATCTATAATACATTATGTTTATGCCAATAGGCAATATCTATACTACATCACATTATCACATTAAGTTATATATTACATATATATAAAATATACATGTAGAAGTTAGGGAAAAACTCATGCACATGCATGTTTGTATGTGTGTAGAGGGTGATGTGGGTGTCATTTTGTGAGAGAGTGTGGAAAGGTGAGGGTGTGGCATATGTGTGTCTTGGTGACAATGTGTGTGAGAGTTGATAGTGTAGGAAGCCATGTGTGGCTGTGAATGTGTATATATAGCAATGTGTGTGTGTACAGGGAAAGGAAAATAGTGTATAGTTAAGGGAAGGTGTGTGGGAATGTGACATGTGGAGGCAATGTGAGAAGACAGGGAATATCTCAGGTTTTTCTTAACAGTAAAAGTTCTCAGTTTTGTAGACAAGTAGAATCTCAGAATTCAACATATAAACCCAATTCCAGTCTAAACAACATTCTCAAGTTTTTGACTCAATGGGAAATCTCAGGTTTCAGCAATAGGAAATCTTTAAACACAGTTCTCAGTTATAATTTGAAACAATCTCAGTTTCTACAAATTCCAGATTTCCTAACACATCTCAGTTTTACATTATCATTTGAAAATCAAACCCAAATTTAACCATGACTGAAATCTCAGTCTCAACACATTGAAAACTCAGAGTTTAGGAATAACTGAACTCAGTTTTTCATCAACCCAAACTCAGATTTCAGCCTAACAAATCAGTTAAACCTATTATTCCCATTCTCAGGTTTTGTCAAGCCCCAACCTATAGGAAATTCTCAGTTTTAGCAATAGGAAAAATCTCAGATTGTATAAATTACTGAACTCAGTTTACTAATGAATGAATTCTCAGGTTTTATCAAAATGACAGTTCAATTAAGAGTCCCAATGCAAATTTGGAACCCAATCTCATGTTAACATCAAACCCAAACAAGCATATAATCACTCAGACATGTTAATCATGTATTAACATCAAAATTAACATTGAATTAACAATTAACATTTTACTGAACTCTGAAAACTGAAAACTAAACATGGTATCGGTGAATGTTGGAAAAACCCAAATACATCAAGTAACTCGAAATTTAAATAGAAAACACATGTAAAATGGCAGGGACAAACCCCACGTGTCCCAATGAACGCATACGTGTCAAATTGTGGACACAAGTGTCAAAAAAAACATCAAAACATGCAGTATCAGAAGACTGTGAAAAATCAGGCCTCGTACGGCCATGCCGAGTCAAAATGGACTCGACACAGTGCACGAGACACCATGTGCACGTGTACAGTGCTAGAGGGGTCATAGGGGTACACAACCAACACCCTGAATCGTGTCCTTTTCGTGACAGGACACGACACGAAGTGCGTGTCAGTGCTGAATTCCTGCGTGCACAGCACAGTGAGAAATTCGTGTGATCGTGTTTTCATGTCCGACATGACATGGCCCATCGTAAAACTCGAGGGGGAGTCTGTCAGTGATGGCCCCCTCCTCTGTGTCAATTTGTACGTATCCACGTGTCAAGAACATGGAGATATTTAGGTCGGGTAGCAGGACACTGCCATACTGTGCAGTGCAGTGTGTACAGCGTGTTCGTGTCTGATTTTGACACGGACACGACACGATATCGTACTCAGAGATAGGGTTCTATGACCTACACCTATAGGGCTAGAAAATTGTTCAAATAGTTTTCGAAATCATTAACATTTTGTTCACAGAGGCAATACATCAAACACTTTAATATTAACCTAGATACGTGTCCGATACGGACACCAAACCCAATCTAATTCCTACAAAACTTAGCCTATAGATCCCTGGTACCTAGATGCATGCATTCATGAAGAGAAATCACAATATAACTAGGTTTTAGGGCATGTTACCTATTGAGTGAAAACTTAATAAAAACCAAGGTGGGGGGGTTCCTCTTCAAATGATGATGCCAAATGCTTGTGCAACCTTGCTAGCTAGCTCCCCTTAGCATCCTCAATGGTAGAGGATCCCAATGTAAGAAGTTTGGCTCAATTTGGAGTTGTTTTGGATATTTGGGGAGAAGTTTAGGGAAGAACACAAAAGAGGCAAATAAAATGAATTAAAATTGGTGCAAATGATTAATGGGATGTATTTATAGGGGGTGGGGATGTGTGTTGGCTGTCATTAAGTTAGGGTTAGGGTTTAGGATGAGTGGCTAAGGTTTCTCCAACAATTTCTAGGCAATCTAATGGCTCATAACTAAAGTAGCCCCCTTTAACCTTTAGCCTAAAATATCTCCTTAACAAATATCTAGATATTACACTAACGTGATTACTTTATGAAACCCTCTAACTTAGTCTCTAGGGTCATGATTAACAATCTAGATTAGGCTAACTTCTAGGTCAAGACTCAACAATTTAACTAACACGTATTTAATTAATATAATTCACAATTTCACAAAAGTGTCAAAATGACCAAAATACCCCTAGGCTTAAAAGTAGAAATTTAAAATCCTAAACACATGATTAGGTCTCATTGGTCATGATTAGTCTTCTAGGTCATGTATGACTAAGGTTACACTAGCAAAACACCAATTTCACATTTCACTCAATTAAATAGTTTTAAATAACTAAAAATCACCAAAAAATCATATCATGACTAAAATCAAATATTTTAATGATTTAAAAATACAAAATTTCAAATTTACCCTTATTTTGGAAAAGTGGGTGTTACAAGTGGCCTTTCGGACGAAGTACGGGCACTATGAGTCCCTAGTGATGCCGTTTGGTTTAATCAACGTGCCAGCAGTGTTCATGAGTTTGATAAACAAGGTGCTCCACCAGTACTTGGACAAGTTCGTGTTGGTGTTCATCGACGATATTTTGGTGTACTCTAAGAGCTACGAGGAACATGAGGAGCATCTCAGGATCGTGCTGGAGACATTAAGAAAGGAAAGACTCTATGCCAAGCTCAGTAAGTGTGAGTTCTGTCTGAGCGAGGTATCTTTCCTTGGAAATATTATTACCAGAGGCAGATTAGCAGTAGATCCAAAGAAGACTGAAGCAGTGAAGACTTGGCCTGCACCAACATCAGTTACGAAGGTTAGGAGTTTTCCCGGACTTGCCAGATATTATCGAAGGTTCTTGGAAAACTTCTCAAGGATTTTTGAGCCTATGACGCGTTTGACGCATAAGGATCAGGAGTTCATCTGGACAAAGGAGTGTCAGATGGCTTTTGATGAGCTGAAGAAGCGTCTGACATCAGCACCTATCTTGACACTACCTTCAGGATATGGAGGATTTGTAGTGTACAGTGATATATCTGGAAGCAATTTGGGATGCGTTCTGATGCAGCAAGGCAAGGTTGTGGCCTACACATTGAGATAGTTGAGGATCCACGAGAAGAACTATCCGACGCACGACTTGGAGCTAGCTGTAGTGATTTTTGCATTGAAGCTATGGAGGCACTACCTTTATGGCGAGCGGATAGAGATATTTACTTATCACAAGAGCCTGAAGTACGTCTTCACGTAGAAGGAGCTGAACATGAGGAAAAGATATTGGCTGGAGCTGATGAAAGACTTTGAGATTGAGTTGTAGTACCATCCTGGCAAGAAGAATGTTGTAGCGGATGCTTTGAGCTTGAAGCCCATGACATATTTTTTGACGATTTAGCATCATCTGTTGGAGGATCTCCAGGATTTGGGGATAGAGGTTGTACTGCCAGGTTTGGACGGATAGTTGTCTACACTTGAAGTACAGTCCACTTTGGTTGAGAGGATCAAGGCCGCACTACCTAAAGATGCGAGATTCAGGAGACTCCGGGAGAGAACCGAGGCCGACAAACAGACAAGACTGCGGATTCACGAGGGCGGGACATTGAGGTACAGAGATCGCCTATGCGTTCCAAGTGGAGAGCTACGCCAGGAGTTGATGGTAGAGGTGCATAGCTCGATATATTCTATTCATACCGGAGGTACGAAGATGTACATGGATTTGCGTCAGCATTACTAGTAGTATGGGATGAATAGGGAGATCGCTAGATTTTTAGTGAGATGCTTGGTCTATCAGTAGGTCAAGGCCGAGCACCAGAGGTCTGCAGGACTGTTGTAGCCGCTTCCCATTCCTGAGTGGAAGTGGAAACATATTATGATGGACTTCGTCACTGGATTTACGAGGAGCCCCAGCGGGAAGGATGCAGTTTGGGTCATCGTGGATCGACTCACCAAATCGGCTCATTTTTTCCTTCAGAGTTGGGCAATCTACGGAGATTCTGGCAAACTTGTACATGAGGTATATAGTACGTCTGCACGGGGTGCTAGTGAGCATTGTGTCGGATAGAGATTCCAGATTTACATCACATTTTTGGAGGAGTATGAAAAAGAGTTCGGGGACTCGCCTCAAATTCGGCACAACTTATCATCTGCGGACTGACGGACAGTCAGAGCATACGATCCAGACACTTGAGGATATGCTGAGAGCATGTATGTTGGACTTTGGAGGATCACCTATATTTGGTCGAGTTCTCATACAACAACAGTTACCAGGCGAGCATACATATGGCACCATTCGAGGCACTGTACGATAGGAAGACGTCGGAGAGCGTCAGATACTTGGTCCAGAGTTGGTGACACAGACAGTGGAAAAGGTGAAGCAGATCCAGAGTCACCTCAGAACGACACATGATAGGCAGAAGCATTGGGCTGATACTCATCGCCGACCCTTGGAGTTCAAGGAAGGCGACCACGTATTCTTGAGGAAATCACCGACTCGGGGGACTATCAGATTTGGCAACAGAGGCAAGTTGAGTCCGAGGTACATCGGGCCCTTCGATATACTAGAGCGATTTGGTGAGGTAGCTTATCGTCTTGTATTACCCCCGTCACTTGAGAGGGTGCATGACGTTTTCCACGTATCATAGTTGAGGAGGTACGTGGCAGACCCCAGCCACGTGCTCGACCATTCCGAGATTACAGTTGGACTGAGCCTATTATATGTGGAGCAGCCTGTTGCAATTCTTGATCGCAGGGAGAAGGTCTTGAGAGGGCAGATGATTCGACTCGTCTGGGTCGCTTGGAAGCATCATTCTTCGGATGAGTCCACTTGGGAGCACGAGAATTCTATTCGGGAGCGCTACCCTCATTTGTTTGAGGATCGAGGTACGGATTTACGTACATCATTCAATATCGTAATATTTCTTAGAACTTGTTTTCCTAATTGTGCTTTTTTTTTTTTAAATTTTGGGGACGAAATTTCCTAAGGGGGAGAGGATGTGAGCCCCCCAAATTCTTAGTGTTATTTCCATATATTTTCTAACAATTTCTGTAGACCGATTTTTACGGTGGATAAATTATTTTTCTTGTTATAATTAAATTTGATTAAAAACCACTTATATATATATATATATATATATATATATATATATATATATATATATATATATATATATATATATATATATATAATATTAGATAGCTTGCAAATGACCTCTAGCCTAGTGGTCAAGAGAGATACATACGGCCCAAGTGGACCGGAGTTCGAGCCCTAGTGGAGGCGAGTTCGCCATAATTACCCATTGCTTCAAAAAATATTAGATAGCTTAACCATTTTTAATTATTTATTTATTAACTAGATTTATGTAAATTTGTATTTGGCAAATAATGATAATTTTAATCTTAGTTAATTACTTATGTTTTAAATTGGGGGTTAGCGATTAAATTTTTCTAAACTCAACTTAAACCCATATCCCTTGCTGACTTAGCAGCCTAACCCTCAAACCCGTTACAAAAAAAAAAAAAAAAAGAAAAAAGAAAACAAACCCACATGCTACTTTTCTTCTTCCCCATTTTTACGCGTTGGTACACTGTGCTGCTGCAACACTCGCATGCATGCGTTGCCAGCTGCTTCTCCGCAAAGAAACCCTAGACCACACTCTCTTACATATATCCTTACTCTTTCTCTCCTCTCCATCTTATAACCTAGCCGCCACCACCACTTTGAACCCTCCTCATTAACGTTCCTACCCCTAGCAGCCGTTGTCGACGGGCTCCGGAGACCAAGCTTCTACCTTGACGGCGGTGGCCGTGTTGTTCCAGAAGACCACTGTTTCCACCACCGCCACCTTACTCCGGCGTGGTGTGTGAAGAGCTCGTTGTGGTCGAGTTCCTTCTTCTCAGCAGCAACTCCCCCTATCTCGGTGAACTCTTGCCATCATCTTGTTCCTTCTCGACCAGCAAGCTAATCCGAGGGCTCCTTCCCTTGGGTTTATATTTCGAGACCCCTCTTAATCTTTTACTTCATTATCATTGGTTCATAAGCGTAGAATGTAGACCTTTATCTATGTTAAATGCTTGCAAGCTCTTGTTTCACTAGCATGAATCTAGAGTTAAATAACATAAAAGAAAACATATGGACAAGTTAAAAACAGTAATGGGAAGGTTTGTGATACTGCAAGGAGATGGGGGACTATACTCGTGTGTTAAGAAAAAATTATGTGCAGGATGGGTGTGCTCAAGGAGCTACGAGGAAATGATAAGTAGGAATTTAAATTAGGATAATGTTAAAGCATGTGGATTAGCAAGGGGTTGGGATATTGAGGGGTGTGTGTTTGTTATCATTGGTTAACAGGGTAGAATGGAAGAAGCATAAGTTGTTATTGCCGGGGCACAATTTTTTGATGGAAAACAGAAATATCGTAACAATTGTACAAACAATCGTTATTACGTAACACTTCACAGAAGGTACGTAAGAGAAATTTCAACTAGTGCTACACTTCACAGAAGGTGCACAGAACGTAACACTTCACAGAAGGTACGTAAGAGAAATTCCACTATTGCTACACTTCACAGAAGGTGCACAAATAGAATTCTGATAATATCAACGCAAACACTTCACCGAAGGTGCGCTAATAGAATCATGATAATATCAACAAAGAAGGTGACAGGCGAAAGATGGAAAAACTCTTGCTGGGGTGAATGATCACCGTTGCTTAAAGCTTTATTCGTCCCACACGAATAGCTTCCAGGAACCAGCAAGTTCGTCGGAGAACTTGGAACACTGTTGCTCTTCTGACTCCTCGGATGAACACGAATTCCCGTGCAAAACTCAACGCTGGTACAAAACCTCTCTTCTCTCTCACAGCCTCTAAACACTTGTAAACTTTCTGTCTACTGCTTGTGTATTGGTTCTAACATGTGAGAGAGAAGGAAGAGGCCTTATATAGGCCCCTGCAATAACTTTCTGGTTAGCACAATGTTAGGGACGTGGTAGTAACCACCCCGAACATGGAGCAACCGCTCAGAACATGCAAAGACACGTTCTGCTGCAAGTTGTGCCACTCGCGTAACCAGCGTAATTTGCACTTTACGCACATAGCCATTTTACGCAACCTACGCACACTATGCACTCTACGCACACTGTGTACGCTGCGTACACTGCGCACTCTGCGCACTCTACGCACGCTACGCACGCTGCGCGCACTGGGCTGCGTACTGGGCTGCGTAACTGGGCCAGCGTAACTGGGCTCGCGTAACGGGCCGCGTAACATGGTCGCGCAAGTGGCTCGCACAACGAGCACAACTTAAGCGCACTATGCGCTTAGCGACGATGCTGAAGTACTAAGTGCAAAGTGTGCCAACAAAATGCCACATTACGCCTCATGAGCCCTTGAGCCTAAGTCCGAGTCCGAGCCCGTGCCCGAGCCTAAGCCCGAGCCCTAGTCCGAGTCCGAGTCTGAGTCTGAGTCCGAGTCGCTAAGCCCCTACGGGGTTAGCTCCTATGGAAATAAATTTTCCAAGAGCAAAAAGCATGAATGCTTTAATTGTTGATTTTAGCCTTTTTTCCATTAGAAAAATAACTCCACATAGCAAACCCATGTGCACCTCCACACCATATGTGCATCTCCAATAATAGCAAAGCTAATATATAGAGATACAAACTCTTTGGCCTATCCAATGTGGGACTAAAGTTTCTAAAGAAAAGACCAAAACTCCAACAATCCCCCACATATCTCTATATATGGGTATAAGTGTTCCCCACAGTAACTGTCCATCATGTATTAGGAGAGATGTCGCTGACGACCTGAATCTTCCCGCATGGGTCAAAAATCATACTATAATACAAGAATGGACTAAGCCTTGAATTCTGCATCATAGCTGAAATTCTTTCCACTCACATAATGTAGTTACATATGCTTCTGGCTACACATTAAAGGCCCTGTGCCAGCCTGGTTTCAGTGTATAATTTTGGGCGTCTACAAGTTTACCCTCAAGAGACGGACTGATATCTCTGTCCATACACTATAGGTGAGTTCATTATAAAGAGACATGGCATGAAGCGCTTTGTGCTTCCCTTGCGGTGCTACGCCGCTATGACATGGCTTAAAGCCGAGGCCTTACCCCATACCGGAAACCTCATCGTAGTGTCATACTACTGTAGCATGAGATAACCGCCTCTTTGTAGTTCCAAACTACCCAGCATGAAGCCTTAGGCTCCCTTGCGGTGTTACGCCGCAACGACATGGCTTGCAAGGCCGAGGCTTTATCCCTAACCGGGTACCTCATCATGGTGTCGTGCCACTGTAACATGAGGAACTCTTCCTCTTTGTAGTGCTGACTATACCCCTCTTTATTTTTAACATACAACATTAGGCCAGCTGCCTATTTGCGGTGCTACACCGCTGTGACTTGGCCTGTTAAGCCGAGGCTTTATCCTATTCCTGGGTAACACCCCACATATAGGAACCTCATTGTGGAGTCATCCCACTGTAGCATGGAGTTTTACTCCTTGTAGTGCTGCTCTGCCGTGCTTCCTGTAAAGTACACCAGGCATTCACTCTGCCGGAGAACTTGTTAAGGCAATTAAGCCATCCGTCCCACAGGAACCGTTTTTCGCAGAAAACAACAGTAGACAACAGTGGTTGTAGGTCCGTAACCTCTCCATGCCCAATAGAACATGTACCCACCGTTCCTGATATTCTTCCAGTTAGTGGTCCTCCCTTGAACCAAAAGCTAGATGCCTAGTAGATAAATCTTTGAACTAATAGCATAAAACTTTATGGTAGGAATAGAATAACTAATATCAGAATGCCTTTAAGCCTATTTTACATGCTGAGTCACCGACCAGCTGGCGCTTGAGGCCCTTGGTGAATGGATCCGCCAGATTTTCCTGACTCCGAACATCAATTACTGCAATTACACCTCTCTTAATATGATCGTGTACTGCCCTGGGCTTTAACCGCACAGTCCTCTTCTTTATGTTGAAAAGGTCATTTGATGCCACCGCCGCAGTCGCCTGGTTGTCGCAGTATATCGGTATTGCCGGTATTTGTGTCCCAACCACTGGAAGATCATACATGAGCTCCCGAAGCCATTCTGCTTCCTCGGCTGCGGTATCAAGTGCAAAGAACTCAGATTCCATGGATGACCGCGAGAGCATAGTCTGCTTCTTCGATTTCCACGATATAGCAGCTCCACCCATTGTAAAAATATATCCACCTGTGGACCTCTCGCTCTCCAAATCTGAGGACCAGCTGGCATCACTGAAGCCTTCCACTACCTGCGGATCTTCGCTGTAGTACAGTGCATATGTCTGAGTCTTTTTAAGATATCTCATAACCTGTTTCACAGCCTTCCAGTGTTCAACACCAGGATTGCTCGTGAAATGACTCAGCATTCCCACGACGAAATCTATGTCAGGTCTTGTGGCATTAGTAGCATAAAACAAACTCCCGATTACGCTTGCATACTCCATCTGCCTGACGCTTTCCCCTGAATTAGGCTTCAGCTTCAGATCACACCTGTACGGCGTATCGATCCCTGGAAGATCCCGATACCCATAACGAGTGATCATTTTCTCAATATAATGAGACTGTGACAGCGCTAGTCCAGTGTCTGTCCGGATGATCTTGATCCCTAAGATCACATCAGCTTCCCCCAAGTCCTTCATACTGAACTTGCTCGAGATGAACCTCTTTATCTCCGTGACACAGTTCATATCCGTACCTAGGATAAGCATGTCGTCCACGTACAGACAAACGATCACACCTCTTCCATCAGCGAACTTCGTGTAAACACACTTGTCCGTCTCGCTGACCATGTAGCCATTTGACCTTATAACTTTGTCAAATTTCTTATGCCACATCTTGGGAGCCTGTTTAAGATCGTACAAAGATTTCACCAACTTGCAAACTTTGTCTTCAAGACCCTTGACGACAAATCCCTCTGGCTGTTGCATGTAAATCTCTTCGGTCAGCTCGCCATTTAGGAAAGCCGTTTTCACATCCATCTGATATATCACCATCTTATGTATTGCTGCGAGAGCAATCAACATTCTGATGGTGGTCATCCGGGCTACTGGAGCATATGTGTCAAAATTGCCAATCCCCTGCTTCTGAGAAAACCCTTCGGCTACCAACCTAGCCTTGAACTTGTCAATAGTTCCATCTGCTTTCATCTTCTTCTTGAAGATCCATTTGCATCCGATGGATTTTGCTCCTTCAGAAAGATCAACCAACACCCAAGTGTTATTTGAGGTGATGGAATCAATTTTATTGTCAATCGCCTCCTTCCAGAAAATCGAGTCTCTGGTCTTCATCGTCTCATCATAGGTAAGCGGACCTACTTCCACATGATAGGTGACAAAGTCACTTCCGAAGTCCTTCGGCCTCCTCACACGCTTAGCTGGCGGCTCAGGTTGTTCTGGTTCAATCGTTGTTTCAACAACATCTTCTTTGACCACATCTTCATTGAAGACATCAGTTTGCTGCGCACCCTCATTGTTCTCCGGTACATCCGCAAGAATAATATTCTTGTGCCTAGCAAATTTGTCTTCAAAATATTCTGCGTCGCGAGATTCAATTATATGATTTGACTTAATATCAAGAAATCTCTGAGCATCACTTTTCTCGGCATAACCCAAGAAGATCGTCTTTGTAGTCCTTGTCCCAAGCTTCTGAATCATCAGATCTGGAAGCTTGACATATGCCAGACACCCCCACACTCGAATGACATTCAAGTTAGGTCTGACCTTGAACCAGAGTTTATGAGGAGTAACGTCTGAAGTTGCATGAGGCACTCTATTTAGAATAAAAGTGGCCGTCAATGCAGCTTCACCCCAGTAGTATTTAAGAAGGCCAGCAGTCAACAACATTGAGTTAATCATTTCTGTTAACGTTCTGTTCTTTCTCTCTCCTACTCCGTTTGATTGAGGAGAGTACGGTGCCGTAGTCTCATTGACAATTCCATGTTCTTTGTAGAATGATGCAAATTCATGAGACCTGTACTCCCCACCTCGATCACTTCTTATTCTTTTGAGTTGTTGTCCAGTCTGCCGCTCAGCTTCGGCTCTGAACTCCTTGAACTTCTCGAATGCTTCGTCTTTAGCCTTCAGCAAATAGACGAACGAATACTTTGAGAAGTCATCGATGAAGGTTATAAAATACTTCATCCTGGCCTTTGTAGAGAACTATTTGAAGTCACAGATATCTGAGTGTACTAACTCCAGAAGATCTGTACTTCGATTAACCCAAGGAAAGGGTTTCCTTGTGATCTTAGTTTGAGCACAAACTTTACATTTCTCTACCTTACCCCCACACTTGGAGATAAGCCCTAGACTAGACATTCTATTAATTTGTTTAGAATGAACATGTCCTAGCCTATTATGCCACAACTCATAAGTATAAGCAGAATGAGTGATTGTATTAACAACATTGAACTGATTTACAAGCTGAATCTTAAACATTCCTTCGGTATAAAAAGCTTTTCCGAAATATGTTCCCTTGATAGACATCACCATCTGGCCAGCATTGATGTCCATCCTGAGGCCTGTGTTGCAGAGTCGGCCTTCTGAGATCAGGTTATTGGCGGTAGCAGGTACGTGCTTCACGCCTTGAAGCATCAGAGACTTTCCCGAAGTCAACTTCAACACCACCGTCCCGATCCCGAGCACTTCATCTTGTGCCTGGTTCGCCACCATAACCACATCAGAAGTAGGGGTGTAGATGGTGAACCACTCCTTGCTGGAGCAAACATGGCAGGTGGCTCCAGTGTCTACCCACCAGTCAATATCAGTTCCTACCGCATCAACCTGCGCAATCATAGCAACAACATCAGTGATCATAGTTACCTAACTAGGTTCTCTTTGCTCCGATTGCTTGGTTTTTGCTTTGCACTCATTCTTAAAGTGGCCCTTCTTGCCACACTTGAAGTAAGGCATTTGAGACTTTGGCTTCTTTTTCTTGATAGAAGTTCCCTTGACTTTTAGATTGTCAGGGTCCTTCTTCTTACTGTGGGAAGCCGCCTGCTTTCCCCTTGGTTTCTTGGTATGAACCATATTGGCGTTAGCCAATTGCTTGGATAGTGCGTCCACCTTCAGTTGAGCCCGCATCTGGTCCTCAACATTGATTTCCTGCAGGAGATCTTTAAGGGTGATCTTCAGCTTCTTCCTATGGATGTTTTCATAGAACTTGCTCCATTCAGCGGGGAGCTTTGAGACAATCCGTCCAACAACAAACTTGTCGGGGAGGGGCATTGCCTCGTCTTCCAACTTCTGTCGCAGTTTCAGGAACTCCTTCACCTGTAGCAGCATAGACTTTTCATCCTCAAAGAACCACTTGCGATATTTTTCAACCACAAAGATTTTACTGCGATTCTTGTCTTCTTCATAGAGTTTTTCTAGAGATTCCCATATGTCTCTAGCGATATTTTTTTTAGAATAGGATTCTACAAGAGAATCTTCCATAGCATTCAGGATAAGCAGCCTGCAAATACTATTTTCCCTTCTCCATTTTGCTTGAAGATTAGTAGCCGCAGTAACTGCGGCAGCAGACCCAACATCTGGAATAGTAGGTTCTTCCTACAGAAGCACGTGATCTACGTCTTTGAGTTGAAGGGTTAGATATACCTTCCTCTTTCAGACTTGGTAATGTTTTCCATCAAACTTTTCTAACTTGCAAAAGTCAGAATTGAAGAGTAACACATTAACGTTTTCCATCGTAGCGATAAAATTTTAAAATTGTTATTGCCGTGCACAATTTTTCGATGGAAAACAGAAATATCGTAACAATTGTACAAACAATCGTTATTACGTAACACTTCACAGAAGTTACGTAAGAAAATTTTTAACTAGTGCTACACTTCACAGAAGGTGCACAGAACGTAACACTTCACAGAAGGTACGTAAGAGAAATTCTACTAGTGCTACACTTCACAGAAGGTGCACAAATAGAATTCTGATAATATCAACGCAAATACTTCACCGAAGGTGCGCTAATAGAATCATGATAATACCAACAAAGAAGGTGACAGACGAAAGATGAAAAGACTCCTGCTGGGGAGAATGATCACCGTCGCTAAAAGTTTATTCGCCCCACACGAATCGCTTCCAGGAACCAGCAAGTTTGTCAGAGAACTTGGAACACTGTTGCTCTTCTGACTCCTCGGATGAACACAAATTCTCGTGCAAAACTCAACCTGGTACAAAACCTCTCTTCTCTCTTACAGCCTCTAAACACTTGTAAGCTTTCTGTCTACTGCTTGTGTATTGGTTCTAACCTGTGAGAGAGAAGGAGGAGGCCTTATATAGGCCCCTACAATAACTGCCCGGTTAGCACAATGTTAGGGACATGGTAGTAACCACCCCGAACATGGAGCAACCGCTCAGAACATGCACAGACACGTTCTGCTGCAAGTTGTACCACTCGTATAACCAGTATAATTTACACTTTACGCACACAGCCATTTTACGCAACCAACGCACACTACGCACTCTACGCACACTGCGTACGCTACGTACACTGTGTACACTATGCACTCTGCGCACTCTACGCTCGCTATGTACGCTGTGCACACTGGGCTGCGCACTGGGCTACGTAACTGGGCCAGCGTAACTGGGCTCGCGTAACGGGCCGCGTAATGTGGTCGCGCAACGAGCGCAACTTAAGCGCACTATGCGCCTAGCGACGATGCGGACGTGCTAAGTGCAAAGTACGCCAACAAAATACCACATTACGCCTCATGAGCCCTTGAGCTCGAGCCCGAGCCTGAGCCCGAGTCCGAGTCTGAGTCTGAGTCTGAGTCTGAGTCCGAGTCCGAGTCGCTAAGCCCCTACGGGGCTTAGCTCCTATGGAAATAAATTTCCCAAGAGCAAAAAGCATGAATGCTTTAATTGTTGATTTTAGCCTTTTTCCCATTAGAAAAATAACCCCATATGGCAAACCCATGTGCACCTCCATACCACATGTGCATCTCCAATAATAGCAAAGCTAATATATAGAGATACAAACTCTTTGGCCTATCCGATGTGGGACTAAAGTTTCTAAAGGAAAGGCCAAAACTCTAACATAAGCCAGCATATGCAACGAAATAAAAAGAAAGGGACTGTTAGGAGAAGAGAAACATGTGGTGAGTGTACCTCATGATAATCGAGCAGTTGCATGGCTAGATAGGAGCAAGTAGGATGTTGGATCAGTAACAAATTTGTATGCAAGTGTTATAGTGTCACGCTTGGCTAACCCATACATATATGTTATATTTTTACAGTAGGGGAGAAGAGAGGGTTAGGTCAAGAGGGCTTAATAGTTGTTGAAGCAAAAAGGAAACAGATAACAGCACTAGCTCGGTTGGTTGTGAAGAGAGATACGAAAACGAACCAACTCAGAGCGGCTTGTGCTTATTGCGGGAGATCCGGGAAGCTACCTAAATAGAGAGCCCACGCCTGCTGGGTTCGCCTCGTTACGGAAGAAAGTGTTGGGTTTTGGCCTTTTTATATTGGAACTTTAGTCCCACATCGGCTAGGCCAAAGGAGTTGTATCTCTATATATTAGCTATGCTCATTTAGAAATGCACATGTGGTGTGGAGGTGCACATGGGTGTGCCATGTGGGATTATTTTTCTAATAGAAAAAAGGCTAAATCAATAATTGAAAGCATTCATGCTTTTTGCTCTTAGAAAATTTATTTCTATGGGAGCTAGCGACTCGGATACGGACTCATAGGCTTATGAGGCGTAATGAGGCATTTTTGGCGCACTTTGCGGGTGGCACAGGGTGCGTAGGGCGTACAAGGCGCGCAGGTGGCACAAGTGGCTCAGTACGCGTTCTGCGCGTGGGATGCGCTAGTGGCGCAACTTGCTACATATCGTACCTGTGCATGATTTGTGTGGTTACTGCACGTTCAGAGTGGTTTTTACCACGTCTCGAACATTGTGGAAACCGGACAGTTGCCACTCAGGCCTATATAAGGTATCTTCTCTCCACAGGACAAAGATAGAAGATTACACAGAAAGTTAAAAGAGTTTACAAGTGTTTCTTAACACAAGTAAACAGAAGCTGTGAGAGAGAAGAGAAGCTTTGCTCCAGCGTTGCTTTTGCACGAGAGTCCGTATACGATCCGAGGAGTCAGAAGAGAAGGAGGGTTCCAAAGTTTCCGAGGAACTTGCTGGTTCCTGGAAGCTGTTCGTGTGGGGCGAATAAGGCTTTGAGCAACGGTGATCATTCACCCTAGCAGGCCATCTTCCATTTTTTGCTTGTCATCGATGCTGCTGTTAGCAATTCGATTCGTGCCTTCTGTTTAGAAGTGCTTCTGTCATTTGCTACAAATTACGAAACCTTTTTAGATTCTCGTAATCCAGAATCCTCTTAGGATCTCTGTTCTGCACCTTCTTTGAAATGTTGCGTTGAAACGTTGCCTTTACAATCTTTTTATTTTTTCAGTTTTCTATCAAAAATTATGCTCCGACAATAATAATCTCAAAGTTTTATTGCTACGATGGAAAACTCTAATGCTTCACTCCTCAAGACTGACTTTTGTAAGTTAGAAAAGTTTGATGGAGAGCATTATCAAGTCTGGAAGAGAAAGGTTTATCTCACTCTTCAACTCAGAGACGTTGATCACGTGCTTCTTGAAGAGGAACATACTGTTCCAGATACTGGGTCTGCTGCCGCAATCACTGTGGCTACTAAACTTTAGGCCAAGTGAAGAAGGGAGAATAACATTTGCAGGCTGCTTATCCTGAATGCTATGAAGGATTCCCTAGCAGAATTCTACAGTAAGAAGACTATTGCCATAGACATATTTATAGTTGAAAAATATCTGATATTTATAGTTGAAAAATATCTGAATGCTATGGAGGATTCGCTGGAGAAACTGTACGACAAAGATAAAAATATGATCAAGATACTTATAGTTGAAAAATATCACAAATGGCTCTTTGAGGACAAGAAGTCCATGCTGTCGCAGGTGAAGGAATTTCTGAAGCAGTGACAGAAGCTAGAAGACGAGGCGATACCCCTCCCTGACAATTTGTTGCTAGAGGGATTATCTCGAAGCTCCCCGCTGGGTGGAGCAAGTTTTATGCAAACATGCATAGGAATAAGCTTGAGATCAGCCTTGAAGACCTCTTGCAGGAAATTTATGTTAAGGACCAAATACGGGTGTCACTACCACATTTCTAGTTTGAGGATATTTTTGTCATTTTTGAGGTTATTTGATTTTATTATAATTTATTTGAATTTATGGGAATTTTTAGGATTTATTTTGGAATTATTTGAATGATGGTTGACTAGGTTGACTTTGACTAGCATTGACCTTGGTAGACTAACCTAGAAGCTAACCCTAGTTGTGTTTGGACTTGATTAGGTGATGTGACCCTAACCTAACATTAAGTTAATTCTTAATAGGCTAATTAGAATTTAAGTTAGAATAGTTAAGTCATAAGCCATGACTTATGGTTGAACCATTAATTAGCAACTTAGCACATAGGGGCCCAAAGCCCAACCCACTAGCTAACTCTAACCCTAATTCACTCTATGGTCGGCCACACTAGCCTAGGGAATCCCACCCTATAAATACTCTCTTCCATTAGGGGTAGCCTCTTTAGGAAAGTTCATTTGGAAAGAGAGATATGTACCAACTTTATTAATTCATAGAAAATCTAAATTAATTCCTTTTTACCTCAAACAAATTGCAATAGATTTTAATTTAGGTATTCTTGATGTTGGTGTATGTTATTCTCAGTTTTCTAGCAATTTGGTGAAGTTTGGGGAGCAAGGAGATACCCCCTCTTTGAAGCTTTTTGAGGAGTTTTGACACCTATAGGTAAATCCCTAAAACTCAATATTAGATGCTGTTATTATTGCATATTGACCTAGATCTAAGTGTCCCCTAGCTAACCCTAGATTTTTGTAGGATTTTGTGTCCATTTCGTGTCCTAAATGGACACGTATCAGCCCACTAGTTAAGGTGTTTAAGGAAATTCCCCAAAGGGCATTTCGATGTGGTTTTCAAATTATTTTTGAATAGGAATTTGTGTTTTGATGTGGATTACATGATTCTGGTCGACTGGGATTGATTTGGTGTCGTGTCGTATCGGTTTGGACACGTGCACACGCGGGTGCACACACGCGCGCGAGCAGTGTGCTTCCCCTGCTGCTCGGGGTCGTTTGCACGTAGCACACGCCACGTGGACACGTGCCACTTGGCACGGAGGCTGGGGCAACCACTGACAGGCCCCCCTCGAGTCTCATGACACCTCGTGTCGTATCTGACACGAAATCTGCCGTGCATCGGATTTGCACTGACTGTGCACTTGCTGTCAGTGAGCACTGATACGGCTCATTAAGTCTGGACACGACACACTAGGACCTAAAACAGGGTGACACGAACCTAGGTGGACACTAGGCGAACCACCCTGCACAAGGACACGACCCAATTCGTGTCGTATCGGGTGCACGACACGCGTGCACACACGTACGAGACTGCACTGTTGTGCAGTGTTCAATTGAGCTCGATTCGAGTTCTATTTATTTTGGACACGTTGTGTCGTTGTGGTGGGACACGAACATCATGTTGGACACGAGCACATTACTGTCTATCATTACCAACCATTAATTTCACAATTTAGTTGATTTTATGTATCATTTTCCAAATTATTCTAAAAACCCGATACATGTTGTACTCAGTATTTTTCCAGTTTTTAATATGGATTTTGGCATTCATTTTAGCTAGTTTAAATGTTATTAAATTACTGTTGAAGTCCCTAATGTTGTTCTCCTACATGTTTCCTAACTATATGTCAATTTTGGGTGATTTCGGTGGTGTTTCGATTTCGAAATGGAATGGACTGTTTACAAAAATCTGAAATATGTAAACCTGAGATGGTGTGGGTTGAGCTGAATTGATTTTCTTTTCTTTTTACTGAGATTGTGTTGATATCCTGTTAAATGCTAAACCTGGGAATCCATCACTGTATGCATTCACTAATGTGAGTTTTTTTCCTATATTTTTCTGAGAACTGTTATTGGTATTGAACATCAAATCTGAGATTAAGTACATTGAGAGTTGTCCTTGGTTGAAATCAAATCTGAGTTTTAGTCTATATGAGAACTGTCATATGGGTTCACTATTTTCCCTCGCAAGCACACACTTCTCTGTTTGCAGATTCTGTACACACACACACACACATTTTCCTATCACTCTAACACACAGTCCACTCACACACACAGGTTCAGTCCTCTCACTCATAGCTCTCACACACTCTATTTTCTGTACACACACAGTTAACTAAGACACACTCTAGTATACACATCTCACTAACACACACACACATTCACATGAATATGGACCCTCTATCACACACTAGTCACTCTCCCTATTACCTCACTCTTCTAACTCTCAATCTTCCTATCTTCCAATGTATATATATATATATATATATATATATATATATATATATATATATATATATATATATATATATATATATATATATATATATATATATTTTATATATATATATATATATTTTATATATATATATATATATATATATATATATATATATATATATATATATATATATATATATATATATATATATATAATGTAATGTATATAATATGTATATGTATGTAATATGCATCTAAAGTATATTATGTATTATGTAGGTATCATATATATTATAATATGTGTGTGTGCTATTATATATATATTATATATATGTATGAATGGTATACATATAGGTAGCAATGTGTACATATATATGTATGTGTTATGTGATTTCCATGTGTAGGCTGTCACTCCCCCGATCCCGATAGACGTATTCTTTCATGAATTTTGTACATGGTATCTCGTATTTAGCATCTGCATAATTCTATTTATTAATATTTAATGGTTGCATATAGTTTTTAAGCATGTCATTAGTGGAATGGTTAGAGCATGTTTAGAGGTTAGGGTTTTCTTAAGCCAACCCAACCCCTATTTATATTCTCTTCCTCACTCTCTCTCCTCATTCACTCCTCCATTTATTTTCCTCAACCACCATCCTTAGGCAAGTACAACTTGCTCAAAAGTGGAGATTTATGCATTTTTCATTTTAGATTTTTCCTTTGATATTATTTGTCTATATTGTTCTTCTTTCCATTCTCTACAAGTTTAGTTCTTGGAGTTTTTGATTTTAATGACTAGTTTGGTGTAGATCTAAGTTGCTAAAACTAGGGTTTCATGTATTTACATAGTTTTGATCTATCAAACTTGGTTATTTTCGAAAACTAATAGTCCTAGGTTGTAGAAAATTCGATTCTATACAATTTTGACCTTTGAAAAGTTAGATTTCGACTTATTTTGAGGAAGTTATGGCCAAAACAATATTTGGATATTTTCTATGTCATCAGTCCTGGTTTTGGCAGGGACGATGAATAGTGCCGCATGCATAGTGTCCAGCCGCATAAGGATGCTGCATAGTGCTGCATAGTGCCGAGCCGCATAAGGATGCTGCATAGTGCCGCATAGTGTCGAGCCGTATAAGGATGCTGCATAGTGCCGCATAGTGCCGAGCCGCATAAGGATGCTGCATAGTGCCGCATAGTGCCGAGCCGCATAAGGATGTCGTATAGTGCCGAGCCGCATAAGGATGCCGCATAGTGCCGAACCGCATAAGGATGCTGCATAGTGCCGCATAGTGCTGAATGGTGCCGCATATTGCCTATTTTGGCTATTTTTTTGCTATTTTAAGTCCTATTTGGCTGAATTGTGGCCAGAATTTCTCCTAACTCCCAACATAAAAGTTGTAGATCTTTGTCTTGGCTTCAAGAATCTTCATGACTAGCGAGCTCTTCATACCCTAAGTGCATAGTACTTTCTTGTTCTATTTTCTCTTGTGTTTTGGTCCTCATTCCTGATCTAACTCCTATGTGTATGCTGGATAACCCTATGTGGGTACTAAAGTACAATCTATGTGAGCATCGATGTGCTATCCTATGTGCTAAGTGTTCCTATGTGATACCTGTCAGTACCTCCAAGAGTCCAGTATTTACATAGCGATTGGTCAGTAGCAATGACGTGGTATGTGTTGTGTGTCGCATTACACCAAGAAGGGGGTACATACGTATGACTCTATGAGCTAGTAAGGATCACTTCTTGGGGTACTCGTATAATGTACGACATCTAAGGGAGTGAGCATGAGACCACGACATGTGAACTCCGAGGATAACCTAGAGATTAACTAGGCAACTAACTTGGTAGATACATTGGGTGGAAAGAATCCCGAGATCGTGCCATACTAGCCACCCCAGGCCCAGTCCTGACGTGTCGGGTTGGCCACCACGGATATGGTTTCACTCGCCTATAGCGGATGGCTATATCCGACTCCTACGAGCTATGTGTTATATGTTTTAGCGCGGTAGCCCTCCGGGGGACCGGTGCATAATCAATGTGCTATATGTCTTATGGTTTGGCTAGCCCTGCTGGGTTGACACGATCTGAGGATTCTTTTTAATCATTATCGTGGGGATAACTCCACCAAATATAGAAAGCCGCATGAATGAATGACTGCTTGAAAAATGACTTGACTGTGCCTTGTAACTTCCATTAGTAGTCGAGGGACATGGGCTGTCATGGTGCGTGGTCCAATCCATGTCCTTGTTTGGTTGTTGTGTTGGGCTATCGTGCTAAGGCAGGCTGTGGACCGAGGTTATGACCGGAAGCTTTTATTATTACTAGTATTATTATTTTATGCTTGGGTTTTATCTCACTCTTTTGTGCTTTCTTGTGGTACTTGCTATTCGGGGCTGACCCCGCTGGTTTTGTTTGGCCAGATCTCGTAGCAGCGCCAGAGGATCCAAACTTCCTCCCCGACGTCAATGGTGCATACTAGGAGCATGGCTGGCGGAGGACTTGAGTGGGTTTCTTCTCCACCACTCTAGTATCTTTACTTATGTTCTGGCGTTTAGCCACCGGCACCTGTTAGCCGGCTAATCTGGATATTTTATCTTGCATAATTTGTAATTAAATCAGACTACAGCTGAATACAATTATGTACCTATGACTCTCTGGGCTAGCTAACTTATAAAGCTAGATCCCCATGATCATTTTGATGATGCGTCGGGGACGCCTTACTGCTTTATCTTATATGATCATTATTTACTGCTTCTTGTTTGATTGATTGAGACCTAGATGCTCTGTGAGACCATAGGAGACTTGATTGTAGCATGCACCCCCTTGTCTCTTGACAACCACGATCGCCGTATGACGTTTATATACCTCATATGGAGTAGCTGGCCTAGTCCGTCTCCGTATTTCGGTACTGGGGCATGACAAGGTTTTATTGGTGGCCCATGCAGGTCTGATTTTTAGACTTGTGGGGTGTTACTATTATAGGAGTCTAAATCAAAACTTGTTCCCTTTGAATCTCTTGCCTCAATTTCTCTTTTCTCGCCTTGATTGATAACTTGAATTGCATCCTCGAATCTTCCTCGTCCTGTCATTTGATATCATGTATCTTACTCTATAGGGGTGCTTCGTTCTCAGTAGCTGGTGAGGTCAACATGGAGGAATGTCCAGTAGAACATGGCTCGACGGGGCAGCAGCCGGAAAGAATGCCTTCTCCTGACCAAATCCGAGTGGAAGTTATATCAGAGCCGGTAGAACCGCAGGTTCTAGAAACTCCCGCACCCCAGGTGGTACCAGCAGCGACGGTAGTACCTGATGCTGCAACACTCCTGGAGGTCATCCGGGGATTCCTGGCCACTTAGCAGCGTCAGGTGGCAGCCCATCAGCAATAGCAGACCCAGCAGCAGGAACAGAATGTGCTGTTGAATCAGGGGTTACAATTAGCCCTTGAAAGAAGTGTCAGAAATGATTCGGAAGCGTCAGGGAGGTTTTGTCGGCTTAATTCGAGATATTTTGACGGCACGGAGGATGCCATCACGATGGATGCATGACTTCAGGATACTGAGGCCATATTGACTGCAGCTAAGGTCCCCGCAGAAGAGAAGGTTGACCAAGTCAGACTGTTACTTCAGGATCTCGCCCGCGACTGGTGGGCATCGGAAGAGGTTGGAATGAGGTGTCATGTTCCTTGGGATAGCTTCAGTACCAGATTCAAGGCTAAGTACTTTGGCGTGGTAGCGCGGTATGAGCTACAACAGAGGTTTATCAGTCTCAAGCAGGCTGGTAAGACGGTGGATGGATATGCAACGGAGTTCTGCAAACTGAGTCGGTTTGCACCAACGATGGTGGCTACAGAGCCAGAGAAGGCTATGAGATTCCAGCAGGGACTTCATTTGGAGATTCTACAGCTAGTAGAAGGGCACGACTATCAGACTTTCGACGCCATTTTAACGGATGCTCGGAGGCATGAACTCACCCAACAAAGGTTGGTGACACGACATGGGGGCCAAAGGAGGTCACATCCCCAGAGTAGGGGCGGAGGAGCAGAGCAGCGAACATCGGCACCATCACCCGGCATCCGTATTCATGAGTCAGAAGCGCCGCGGAGGACGGCGGTATCAGAAATAATAGCACCAGCTTGGCATCAGCAGCAGAGGAACCAGCAGCAGCGCCAGGGGGCACCCATTGGATGTACTTACTGCGGTAAGGGAGGGCACACTAGGGATGTGTGTCGTTCAGCTAACGGATTGTGCATGAGGTGTGGCCGTCCAGACCACAGGATTGCCAATTGTCCTATGATGCAGAGGCCAGGAGGGCCAGTTCAACAGTTTCCGACGTTGCCAGCTTCGGGGGCAGCACCGAACCGAGGACCAGCATTGGCCGTAAGGCTGCTAGCCCAGCGTCTACCGACACAGGCTCAGATGTTTCGCCAGGCGCAGAACCAGGAAGGCCTGCAGAGGCCGCAGCAACAACATGGTCGAGGAAGGCAGCACCAGGGAGCTCAGCAAGGCCAGGGCCAGGCCTTCACCTTATCACTGGAGGATGTTCTAGCTTCAGGCGACGTGGTTGCAGGTAATATTTCTGTTACCTCTTTTCCTGCAGTAGCATTGTTTGATTCGGAGGATACCCACTCTTTTATATCTGCACGATTTACGATACGTATTGGATTAGAGTTCGAGGCATTGCCAGAGAGGATGAATATACTCACTGGTAATGGGCTTGTATGAGTTAGCAGAGTGTGCCTAGCGTGTCCGGTCGTAGTGAGTGGACGATTATTGCCCGCATCTTTGATTGAGTTCCCTATGGGCAACTTTGACATTGTCCTAGGCATGGACTGGTTGAGAGACAGTCATGCGACTATAGATTGTCGGAGAGGTATGGTAGTATTTAATGTACCTGGCGTTGAGGAGTTCGTCTTTGTTCGATCATTGGAGGATCGACCCAAGGGCATCGTTGCAGAATCATTGGCAGAGCAGGAACAGATTCCAAGAGTGGTCAGAGAATTTCTTGATGTATTTCTAGATGAGCTTCCAGGTTTACCACCGGTAAGGGATGTGGAGTTTTGTATTGAGTTGAATCCTGGGACGGAGCCTAAAGTCGACAGAGTTTATAGGATGTCGCAGTCAGAGTTGGACAAGTTGCACCAGCATAAAGAAGAACTGAAGGCGAAGCAGTTCATCCGAGACAGTAAATCACCCTGGGCAGCACCGGTAATTTTAGTACCCAAGAAGGATGGATCGACGCGAATGTGCATTGATTACCGGCAGTTGAATGCAGTAACAGTGAAGAACAAGTATCCATTACCAAGGATTGATAACTTATTTGATCAATTGAGTAAGGCCTGCATTTTCTCTAAGATTGATCTTCGATCTGGATATTATCAAGTAAGGGTCCGGGAGCAGGACATACCTAAGACAGCATTTAGATCGCGATATGGGCATTATGAGTTTCTGGTGATGCCATTTGGACTGACTAACGCCCCAGTCGTGTTCATGGACTTGATGAACCGCATCTTTCTACCCTATTTGGATAAGTTTGTAGTAGTGTTTATAGATGACATCCTCGGTTATTCCAGTAGTGAAGAAGAACATGAGAAATATCTTCGGACAGTTTTGCAGACCTTGAGGGAGCATCAACTTTATGCGAAGCTTTGTAAATATGAGTTTTGGTTGGATCGTATTTCGTTCCTGGGACATATTATTTCTGGAGCAGGAGTGTCAGTAGATCCGAAGAAGGTTGAGGCAGTAGAGAATTGGCCAGTTCCGAAGACGGTAGCAGAAGTGTGTAGTTTCTTGGGATTGGCAGGTTATTATCGGAGGTTCGTGGCAGATTTTGCAAGGATTTTGGCACCCTTGACGCGTTTGACGCATAAGGATGTAGAGTTTGTTTGGTCAGCAGAATGTCAGACATCATTTGAAGAGTTGAAGAAGAGATTAATCTCAGCCCCGATCTTGACACTTCCAGTAGGATGTGGAGGGTTTATAGTGTATTGTGACGCATCCGAAAAGGGACTTGGGTGTGTATTAATGCAGCATAGTAAGGTGATAGCATATGCATCTCGACAACTTCGGGACCATGAAAAGAACTATCCGACCCACGACCTGGAATTAGCAGCAGTAGTGTTCTCGCTTAAGTTATGGAGGCACTATTTATATGGGGATCGAGTGGAGATTTACACTGATCATAAGAGCTTAAAGTATGTATTTACCCAAAGGGACCTGAACATGAGACAGAGAAGATGGTTGGAGTTACTGAAGGACTTTGATGTAAATCTTCAGTATCATCCAGGCAAGGCGAATGTGGTAGCAGATGCCTTGAGCATGAGAGGTGGTGCATTCGTTTTAACCTCGCAGAGGCATATTTTGGAAGACCTTCAGGAAATAGGAATTGAAGTAATCTTGCCATAAGATACAGGAGTTATGGCCAGTTTACAGATTCAGTCTACTTTAGTAGAGAGGATCAGAGCAGCCCAGGTAGAGGATCCGCGAATCCAGAAGCTTCGATCAGTGTGTGAGTCAGGTCTCAGGAAGGAGTTAGTAATCCATGAGGATGGTACACTTAGGTTCGAAAACCGTCTTTGTGTACCAGGTGGAGACCTTCGACAAGAAGTTATATCAGAGGCTCATAGTTCTCCTTATTCTATTCATCCCGGAGGCACAAAGATGTACCAAGATATAAAACAACACTTTTGGTGGAATGGTATGAAGAGGGAGATAGCGAGGTTTGTATCCAAATGTTTGGTATGTCAGCAAGTGAAGGCAGAGCAGCAGAGACCAGCAGGATTGTTACAGCCGCTTCCTATTCCGGAGTGGAAGTGGAATCACATCACGATGGACTTTGTGACCGGTTTACCTAGATCTTCGACCGATCGAAACGCAGTTTGGGTAATCGTGGATCGGCTCACGAAGGTTGCTCATTTTCTTCCTTTCAGAGTAGGACAGTCTACTGAGCAGCTGGCAGAAATGTATATGAAGCAGATTGTAAGGCAACATGGTGTTCCAGTCAGCATAGTATCAGATCGAGACACATGGTTCTTAGTCCGAGATTCGTTGGTCCTTTTGAGATTCTCGCTCGGGTAGGCGATGTTGCTTATCGGCTTGCCCTTCCTCCCTCGCTATCTGGCATACATGATGTATTTCATGTATCTCAGTTGCGTGGATATGTCCCGGATTCGAGTCATGTCCTCGATCATTCGGAGTTAGTAATTGGTACCGATCTAGCTTACGAGGAACAACCCGTGTCTATTTTGGACCGGCGAAAGAAGGTGCTTAAGAATCGGACTATTAACCTTGTCCGTGTCGCTTGGGGCCATCACTCTTCGGGAGAGTCAACCTGGAAGCGCGAGGACGAGATTAAATCTCGGTATCCGCACTTATTCGACTCAGAAGGTATGTTTCTCCTCATGCCTTGGTAATCCGATTACATGCATGTTTTGTACCATTTTGAAATATATGATCAATGAATGCTAATGATAGGTTGTTTGTGTATATTGTAATTGTACCTTGCTTGCCCGAATTTCTCTATCTTGTCTTAGTAGAAATGCCGAGGACGGAATTTTTCTAAGGAGGATAGAGATGTCACTTTCCGATCCCGATAGACGTATTCTTTCATGAATTTTGTACATGGTATATCGTATTTAGCATCTGCATAATTTTATTTATTAATATTTAATGGTTGCATATAGTTTTTAAGCATGTCATTAGTGGAATGGTTAGAGCATGTTTAGAGGTTAGGGTTTTCTTAAGCCAACCCAACCCCTATTTATATTCTCTTTCTCACTCTCTCTCCTCATTCACTCCTCCATTTATTTTCCTCAACCACCATCCTTAGGCAAGTACAACTTGCTCAAAAGTGGAGATTTATGCATTTTTTATTTTATATTTTTCCTTTGATATTATTTGTCTATATTGTTCTTCTTTCCATTCTCTACAAGTTTAGTTCTTGGAGTTTTTGATTTTAATGACTAGTTTGGTGTAGATCTAAGTTGCTAAAACTAGGGTTTCATGTATTTACATGGTTTTGATCTATCAAACTTGGTTATTTTTGAAAACTAATGCTCCTAGGTTGTAGGAAATTCGATTCTACACAATTTTGACCTTTGAAAAGTTGGATTTCGACTTATTTTGAGGAAGTTATGGCCAAAATAATATTTGGATATTTTCTATGTCATCAGTCCTGGTTTTGACAAGGATGATGAATAGTGTCGCATGCATAGTGTCCAACCGCATAAGGATGCTGCATAGTGCTGTATAGTGCCGAGCCGCATAAGGATGCTGCATAGTGCCGCATAGTGCCGAGCCGCATAAGGATGCTGCATAGTGCCACATAGTGCCGAGCCGCATAAGGATGCTGCATAGTGCCGCATAATGTCGAGCCGCATAAGGATGCCGCATAGTGCCGAGCCACATAAGGATGTCGCATAGTGCCGAGCCGCATAAGGATGCTGTATAGTGCCGCATAGTGCCGCATATTGCCTATTTTGACTTTTTTTTGCTATTTTAAGTCCTATTTGGCTGAATTGTGGCCAGAATTTCTCCTAACTCCCAACATAAAAGTTATAGATCTTTGTCTTGGCTTCAAGAATCTTCATGACTAGCGAGCACTTCATACCCTAAGTGTATAGTACTTTCTTGTTCTATTTCCTCTTGTGTTTTGGTCCTCATTCCTGATCTAACTCCTATGTGTATGCTGGATAACCCTATGTGGGTACTAAGGTACAATCTATGTTAGCATCGATGTGCTATCCTATGTGCTAAGTGTTCCTATGTGATACCTGTCAGTACCTCCAAGAGTCCAGTATTTACATAGCGATTGGTCAGTAGCAATGACGTGGTATGTGTTGTGTGTCGCATTACACCAAGAAGGGGGTACATACGTATGACTCTATGAGCCAGTAAGGATCACTTCTTGGGGTATTCGTACAATGTACGACATCTAAAGGAGTGAGCATGAGACCACGACATGTGAACTCCGAGGATAACCTAGGGATTAACTAGGCAACTAACTTGGTAGATGCATTGGGTAGGATGAATCCCGAGATCGTGCCATACTAGCCACCCCAGGCCCAGTCCTGACGTGTCGGGTTGGCTACCACGGATATGGTTTCACTCGCCTATAGCGGTTGGCTATATCCGACTCCTACGAGCTATGTGTTATATGTTTTAGCGCGGTAGCCCTCCGGAGGACCGGTGCATAATCAATCTGCTATATGTCTTATGGTTTGGCTAGCCCTGCTGGGTTGACACGATCTGAGGATTCCTTTTAATCATTATCGCGGGGATAACTCTGCCAAATATAGAAAGCCACATGAATGAATGGCCGCTTGAAAAATAACTTGACTGTGCCTTGTAACTTCCATTAGTAGCCGAGGGACAAGGGCTGTCATGGTGCGTGGTCCAACCCATGTTCCTGTTTGGTTGTTGGGTTGGGCTATCGTGCTTGGACAGGCTGTGGACCGAGGTTACGACCGGAAGCTTTTATTATTACTAGTATTATTATTTTATGCTTGGGTTTTATCTCACTCTTTTGTGCTTCCTTGTGGTACTTGCTATTCGGGGCTGACCCCGCTGGTTTTGTTTGGCCAGATCTCGTAGCAGCGCCTGAGGATCCAAACTTCCTCTCCGACGTCAATGGTGCATACTAGGAGCATGGCTGGCGGGGGACTTGAGTGGGTTTCTTCTCCACCACTCTAGTATCTTAACTTATGTTCTGGCGTTTAGCCACCGGCACCTGTTAGCCGGCTAATCTGGATATTTTGTCTTGCATAATTTGTAATTAAATCAGACTGCAGCTGAATACAATTATGTTCCTATGACTCTCTGGGCTAGCTAACTTATAAAGCTAGATCCCCATGATCATTTTGATGATACGTCGGGGATGCCTTACTGCTTCTTGTTTGATTGATTGTAGCATGCACCCCCTTGTCTCTTGACAGCCACGATCGCCGTATGACATTTATATACCTCATATGGAGTAGCTGGCCTAGTCCGTCTCCGTATTTCGGTACTGGGGCGTGACATAGGCCTAGATGCAATATGGATTGTGTGATGTTGGTTTTGACTTGTGTTGTATAGGTTGTGTATGGACTTGGTATACTAGCATAGGCTAGTTTAGCCTTGATTAGACTATTATAGACTTGTTTAGACCTAGTTTGGCTAGTTTGACCATAGTTGACCTAGTTTGACTTCTAGGGTTGACCAGAGTTGATCAAGACTTGACTTTGACCTAGATTGACCTAGATTCATGTAGAGTGCATAGTAGAACTTTATTTTACCATTCTGGACATGTTATGACTTGTGCTATTCTAAATAGGAGCCAGACACCACTCCTCGGATAGTATTTTTATCTTGGACACTCAGATACCAGGCGAATACATTCTCTGATCATTTTATATCCTGTTTAGAATTATTTTCCTGCTTTAAGTTACTTTACTTGATACTGTCACATTGGTCACACGGATTAGTACTATATGGATCCCTTCTTGAGATGTTATTCCCTCAGGGAGCATCGTATACTACATGTTCTGTGCGTTTCACTTACATGGTGTATCACTATGCTTCACGGTTCATTGATCACTTGTGACATGTACTCTCATGATCACAGAGTCTTTCTTGAATCACCCATTTATGGGCATTCCTAGAATCACCCATTTATGAGCCTTTCATATATCATCCCTTACGGGCCTTTGCATTGAATCATAACATAATCTGGCTGGATCCTTGTGTATTGATTCGGGGTATGGGGGAGTAGAAGTAGACATGTGAATAATATCCAAGTAGTATCTCACCTGATCACCTCCGTAGTGTCTCATCAGAATCTTCTATGCCATTCTCATGTTTGTATTGTACTCTGACTCACTAGCCATTGATAGTTCTTTATTTACAGTATATATTTTTATTACAGCTTTCTCTGTTTACATCCTGTACTTCTTTCAGTTCCTGTATCTTACTTTACTGCATGATTATATATTCTAACCTGCTATGAACTGTTGAGATGTATTGTGCTCGTTCCTGTCCTGACTGGACCTGTTGAAAATATTACAGAGGACGAGGAGGAGGCCTGTGTGGATACCTATTACGGTGCAACCGTAGATGAGTGCTTGGACCTGGACCAGCAGTAGGTCCCACTAGCAGTGGATGACACACCTCTAGACTAGGATATTTTTATTTATATTACTCTCTGGATGATTGTATATATTTGATACTTGGAATATGTATTTATCTTAGACACTTAGACTCTCTGTTAGTACTTGTGGATTTTCTTTCCTTTCAGCAGTATTTATCTATCTATCTTCTATCTTATCTTCCTGCCTTAGTTGTGATTGAGTTTACTTTCTGCTATGTTACCCCCATTCGGAGAGTATAAACTGTTTAGCATTATATTATTAGATGTTGTGACCTAGGACAGCGTTCTACCACCGATACTGCGGTGTAGGCTGGACGTACCCACTTCTCGTGCCCTTACTCTAGGGTGCGGGTCGTGACACATTTTTAGTGGTGGCCCATGCAGGTCTAGATTAGAAATGTAGTGGTATTCGAACTAGAATATCACTGTAGCCTGCAGTAGAATTAGGAAATTTTTGAAGGTACTCAATCACATTAGGAAAACTCTTTATCAGATTTCGTATATCTAAATTTTGCTGCTTATTGTCTTCCTTTGAATTTAAACTGTCCTCCTTTGATATTTCGACTCATTCTCAGCAATTGTTTCTTTTTGATCTGTGTCTCTAGTATGGCTGAGACGAGATCACATCGCCCGGGCCAGGGGGACGTTGATGAGAGGTCTGCCACCTCTCATACTCAGCAGCCAGCCCTTGGTACCGCAGCCCCAATCAAGCCAGCTGGGGTAGGCATTTCAGTTGCTTTCGGAGGAGCCCCTCCACCTGTGAGGCATGAGCCGAGTCCGATGATTCCAGATGTGCTTCAGCAGCAGCAGCCACCTTCGGGGACAGTTGACGCCGTTCAGCTGTTATCCTTCTTCCATCAGTACATGGAGGGTCAGCAGACCCAGCAGCAGAGGCACACAGTAGAGATCACACGAGGCATTGAGCTAGTCGTGACTGCGGTAGAGAGAGTTGTAGCTCAGCCAGCGGCAGTCCCGCAGCCGCACCGGCCGTCACCCGAGAGACTTCCGAGGGACAGAGGGGATCTTGTATGCCGATGAGTGGATTGAGCACATGGAAGAGATATTCAGGTTGGCTGAGATCCTAACGAGGCTCCATATTGAGGCAGCGGCCAGCATGATGCAGGATCTGGCCCTTATATGGTACCAGATCGTCCCGAGGGTTGGTACTACAGGACAGACTTGGACAACATTCAAGAAGCTGTTCAAGGAGAAGTTCTTTCCGGACGCAGCACTGGGAGCCCTCGAGACTCAGTTCGAGGCCCTAGTCCAGGGGAGCCAGTCTGTGGAGAAGTACGCATGAGAGTTCTGCCGCCTGAGCAGATTTGTAGAGGGCTTGTCTGAGGCGACGAAGGCCCGGAGGTTCCGGAAGGGCTTGGTAAAGGAGGTCAAGTCCTATACCAAGAATGCCCACAGCGCTACCTTTGAGGAGATCCTAGTGGATGCGTTAGCTGCAGAGGATGATCTTGAGCTTAGGCTCAAGAGGGGGCAAGACTTCCAGGGAGGCAGCAGTAGCGGAGGACCGGCCAAGAGGCCGCATATTCAGCAGCAGCACCAGCAGCAGCAGAGGTTCCAGCCGCAGTAATTTCAGCAGCCGAGGCATCAGCCAATGCAGCATCAGCAGCAGAGGGTACAGCAGTAGGCACCGAGGCAGCAGGCCACCACCTGTGCTTATTGCAAGAATCCAGGGCACGGGTGGAGCGAGTGTAGGAAGAGACTGGACAAGTGCCTAGTATGTGGTTTAGCAGACCATCAGATGAGGGAGTGTCTCGTAGCACGAGCAGCTCAGGGAGAAGGAGCCAGAGCTCCAGCAGGCCAGCAGAGGGGATAAGCCCTGCCGACACAGCAGCAAAGATTTGTTCAGCATCAGCAGCAGGCCAGAGGAGGCCAGCAGGGGCGAGCTTTCGCCATGGCGGCTGAGGATACAGAGGTGATAGGAGAGCTGATCGCAGGTTCGGTTCTTCTCGACTCCAGACCAGCTTTTGCATTATTCGATTCTGGTGCTTTGCATAGTTTCATATCAGTATCATTTACGATTAGACACGATATCATAGCTGAATCGTTTCCTAGGACTTACAAGATCACGACCGGGGGTGGCATTATCCTCGTGAGTGATGTTTGTAAGGGTCGGAGTGTTATTTTGGGAGGCCGTGAGTTGGAGGTGAGCCTGCTCGTAATGCCATTGCCGAACTATGATATAGTACTCGGTATTGATTGGTTGAGCAGGTACCACGCCAGCATTGATTGTAGAGGGGGTAGAGTTCTCTTCAGAGCGTCGGGGGAGCCAGAGTTCGAGTACTCTAGACGTCAGGCGGAGCAGAGCAGCGGAGTTTTCTGCAGAGTCTCGGTTGAGGAGCAGACGATTCCACACCCCTTGATAGCAAAGTATATGGATGTTTTTCCAGAGGAGTTGCCTGGATTGGCACAAGACAGAGACATTAAGTTCTCGATAGACTTGGTTCCATGAGCGGAACCTATCCCTCAGCATGTCTATCGGGTGAACAACAGTGAGTTGGTGGAGCTAAAGAAGCAAGTGGATGAGCTGCAGGACAAGGGCTTCATCCGTTCGAGTTCGTTGCCATGGGGTGCACCAGTATTATTTGTGCCAAAGAAGGATGGGTCGGTACGGATGTGTATTGACTATAGGGCACTCAACAACCTCACGATCAAGAACAGATATCCACTGCCGCGGATCGATGATCTTTTTGACCAGTTGAGCGGAGCTCGGGTATTTTCCAAGATTGATCTGAAGTCAGGATATCATCAGGTGAAGCTGAAGAAGGAGGATATTCCCAAGACCGCTTTCAGGATGCGGTACGGGCAGTTTGATTTTTTGGTTATGCCGTTTGGGCTAACCAATGCACCAGCAGTATTTATGAACCTAATAAACAAGGTGTTCCACCAGTACCTGGATCAGTTTATGGTGGTGTTCATTGACGACATCTTGGTATATTCCAAGACTGAGGAGGAGCACGAGGAGCAACTGAGGATAGTGCTGGAGACTCTCAGAAAGGAGCAGCTTTATGGAAAGCTCTCCAAGTGTGAGTTCTTCTTGGACCGGGTTGACTTTTTGGGGCATGTGGTGACTGGAGATGGTATCTCAGTTGACCCCAAGAAGGTCGCAGCAGTTGAGGCATGGGCAGCGCCGACTTCAGTGGCAGAGATCAGGAGTTTCCTGGGGCTTGCTGGATATTATCGAAGATTTGTGCAGGATTTCTCCCGGGTTGCAGAGCCGTTGACTCGGTTGACCCGGAAGGATGCTGAGTATGTTTGGTCAGAGGAGTGTCAGGCAGCTTTTGATGAGTTGAAGAAGCGGCTTACGACAGCTTCGATTCTGACATTGCCTTCAGGATCAGGGGGATTCACTATTTATAGTGATGCTTCAGGGAAGGGGCTGGGTTGTGTCTTACAGTAGCATGAGAAGCTGATTGCCTATGCTTCCAGGAAATTAAGTCCCCATGAGAAGAACTACCCTACCCACGACCTGGAGCTTGTAGCAGTGATATTTGCTCTGAAGTTGTGGAAGCACTACCTGTATGGAGAGGGGATGGAGATTTTTACAGATCACAAGAGCTTAAAGTATGTGTTCACTCAGAAGGAGTTAAACATGAAACAGCGCAGATGGCTAGAGTTGATGAAGGGCTTCGACATATCACTTCAGTATCACCCAGGGAAGGCCAACGTGGTTGCCGATGCCTTTAGTAGGTATCCGACAGCCATGTGTTTGACCATGGAACGTCACTTGCTTGCTGACTTGGAGAGCCTTGGGATTGAGATGATCGTGCCCGGAGTTCAGATGCAGTTATGGGGCCTGCAGATTCAGTCAGACTTGGTAGAGAGGATCAAGTCGGCACAGTTTGAGGACGTTGCTCTACGGTGTCTCCAAGAGCAGGTTCGAGCAGGGTTGGTGGATGGCGAGTTTTCTCTTGCAGAGGATGGTGCCTTGAGGCACGGTTCCAGGTTATGTGTGCCCAGCAGAGAGCTCAGAGAGCAGGTTATGCAGGAGGCCCACAGATCTCAGTACTCTATACACCCTGGTGCCAACAAGATGTACCGAGATCTGAGGGAGCATGTTTGGTGGTCCGGAATGAAGCAAGAGGTGGCTCGCTTCGTAGCTAGGTGCTTGGTCTGCCAGCAGGTTAAGGCAGAGAGGCAGATGCCCGGTGGATTATTACAGCCGCTGCCCATTCTCGAGTGGAAGTGGGAGCATATCACTATGGATTTCGTATCTGGATTGCCGCGTACACTAGGAGGAAAAGATGCGATTTGGGTCATCGTTGACAGGTTGACCAAATCGGCCCACTTCTTGCCATTCAAGGTGGGTACGTCTACAGAGAGGCTTGCAGAGATATACATGCGGCAGATAGTCAGGATTCACGGAGTTCCGGTCAGCATCGTCTCAGATTGGGATAGTCGCTTTACTTCCCATTTCTGGAGGAGTCTGCACATTAGCTTGGGCACTCAGCTCAAGTTTAGTACTGCATACCACCCTCAGACGGACGGACAGTCAGAGAGGACTATTCAGACACTTGAGGATATGCTGCAGACGTACATCTTGGACTTTGGAGGTTCCTGGAAGGATCATCTACATTTGGTGGAGTTTTCTTACAACAACAGTTTCCAGGCCAGCATTGAGATGTCACCTTTTGAGGCTCTGTACGGGCGTAGGTGTCGTACACCCTTATCTTGGGATGATGTTGGTGAGCGAGCTTTACTGGGGCTAGAGATGGTTGTTGATGCAGCCGAGAAGGTGAAGCTCATCAGGGACAGACTTCGCGTAGTGCAGGACAGACATCGGCACTGGACCGATAGTCACCGGAGGCCCTTGGAGTTTGAGGTACAGATTAGAGTAGGATTAGATTTAGGTTTGATTGTTTGTGTTTTGATTGATCATGTTTGTTTATCATAATTAAATTAAGACCTTGCTTGTGATTAGGTTGGAGACCAGGTTTTCTTGAGGATGTCTCCAACTCGTGGTACGATACGTTTTGGTGGAGGCGGGAAGCTTAGCCCGCGTCTCATCGGTCCTTTCGTTATCAGCGGGAGAGTCGGTGATGTGGCATACAAGCTAGACTTGCCACCTGCACTAGTGGAGGTCCACAACGTATTCTATGTATCACAGTTGAGACGGTACGTGGCTGACCCTAGCCATGTACTTGATCATTCAGAGATTGAGGTTGGGCCTTCTCTCAGCTATCCAGAGCAGCCAGTGGAGATACTGGATCGACGGAAGAAGGTTCTAAGGAACCAGGTGATACCTTTGGTTCGCGTCGCATGGAGACATCATTCTCCAGGAGAGTCTACCTGGGAGCGGGAGGATGAGATGCGCGAGCGATACCCATATCTTTTTGGACCGTGAGGTATGCTTTCTATCCTTCTCATCAGTTGCATTTCGCCTTTCAATTTCGACGACAAAATTCTTTTAAGGAGGGTAGATTTGTCACTACCACATTTCTAGTTTGAGGGTATTTTTTTATTTTTGAGGTTATTTGATTTTATTATAATTTATTTGAATTTATGGGAATTTTTAGGATTTATTTTGGAATTATTTGAATGATGGTTGACTAGGTTGACTTTGACTAGCATTGACCTTGGTAGACTAACCTAGAAGCTAATCCTAGTTGTGTTTGGACTTGATTAGGTCATGTGACCCTAACCTAACAATAAGTTAATTCCTAATAGGCCAATTAGAATTTAAGTTAGAATAGTTAAGTCATAAGCCATGACTTATGGTTGAACCATTAATTAGCAACTTGGCACATAGGGTCCCAAAGCCCAACCCACTAGCTAACCCTAACCCTAATTCACTCTATGGCCAGCCACACTATCCTAGGGAATCCCACCCTATAAATACTCTCTTCCATTAGGGCTAGCCTCTTTAGGAAAGTTCATTTGGAAAGAGAAATATGTACCAACTTCATTAATTCATAGAAAATCCAAATTAATTCCTTTATCCCTCAAACAAATTGTAATAGATTTTAATTTAGGTATTCTTGCTGTTGGTGTATGTTATTCTCGGTTTTCTAGCAATTTGGTGAAGTTTGAGGAGCAAGGACACACCCCCTCTTTGGAGCTTTTTGAGGAGTTTTGACACCTATAGGTAAATCCCTAAAACTTAATATTATATGCTGTTATTATTGCATATTGACCTAGATCTAAGTGTCCCCTAGCTAACCCTAGATTTCTGTAGGATTTTGTGTCCATTTCGTGTCATAAATGGACACGTATCACGCCACTAGTTAAGGTGTTTGATGAAATGCCCCAAAGGGCATTTCGATGTGGTTTTCAAATTATTTCTGAATAGGAATTTGTGTTTTGATGTGGCTTACATGATTCTGGTCGACTGGAATTGATTTGGTGTCGTGTCATGTTGGTTTGGACGCGTGCACACGCGGGTGCACACACGTGCACGAGCAGTGTGCTTCCCCTGCTGCTCGGGGTCGTTTGCACGCATCACACGCCACGTGGACACGTGCCACTTGGCACGGAGGCAGGGGCAACCACTGACAGGCTCCCCCTCGAGTCTCATGACACCTCGTGTCGTATCGGACACAAAATCTGCCGTGAATCGGATTTGTACTAACTGTGCACTTGCTGTCAGTGAGCACTGATACGGCTCGTTAAGTCTGGAAACGACACACTAGGACCTAAAACAGGGTGACACAAATCTAGGTGGATACTAGGAAAACCACCCTGCACAAGTACACGACCCAATTTGTGTCGTGTCGGGTGCACGACACGTCTGCACACACGCACGAGACTGCACTGCTGTGCAGTGTTCAGTTGAGCTCGATTCGAGTTTTATTTGTTTTGGACACGTTGTGTCATTATGGTGGGACACGAACAACATGTTGGATATGAGCATATTACTGTCTATCATTACCAACCAATAATTTCACAATTTAGTTGATTTTATGTATCATTTTCCAAATTATTCTAAAAACCTGATACATGTTGTACTCAGTATTTTTCCAGTTTTCAATTTGGATTTTGGCATTCATTTTAGCTAGTTTAAATGTTATTAAATTACTGTTTAAGTCCCTAATGTTGTTCTCCTACATGTTTCCTAACTATATGTCAATTTTGGGTAATTTTGGTGGTATTTTGACTTCGAAATGGAATGGACTGTTTTCAAAAATCTGAAATATGTAAACCTGAGATGGTGTAGGTTGAACTGAATTGATTTTCTTTTCTTTTTACTGAGATTGTGTTGATATCCTGTTAAATGCTAAACCTGGGAATCCATCACTGTATGCATTCACTAATGTGATTTCTTTTTCTATATTTTTCTGAGAACTGTCATTGGTATTGAACATCAAATCTGACATTAAGTGCATTGAGAGTTGTCCTTGGTTGAACTCAAATCTGAGTTTTAGTCTATATGAGAACTGCCATATGGGTTCACTATTTTCCCTCGCAAGCACACACTTCACTGTTTGCAGATTCTTTACACACACACACATTTTCCTATCACTCTAACACACAGTCCACTCACACACACAGGTTCAGTCCTACCACTCACAGCTCTCACACACTCTATTTTCTGTACACACACAGTTAACTAAGAGACACTCTAGTATACACATCTCACTAACACACACACACACATTTTCACATGAATATGGACCCTCTATCACACACTAGTCACTCTCCCTATTACCTCACTCTTCTAACTCTCAATCTTCCTATCTTCCTATGTATATATATATATATATATATATATATATATATATATATATATATATATATATATATATATATATATATTTTGTACACACACAGTTAACTAAGACACACTCTAGTATACACATCTCACTAGCACACACACACATTTTCACATGAATATGGACCCTCTATCACACACTAGTCACTCTCCCTATTACCTCACTCTTCTAACTCTCAATCTTCCTATCTTCCTATGTGTATATATATATATATATATATATATATATATATATATATATATATATATATATATATATATATATATAAATATATATATATATATATATATATAATGTAATGTATATAATATGTATGTGTATGTAATATGCATCTAAAGTATATTATGTATTATGTAGGTATCATATATATTATAATATGTGTGTGTGTGCTATTATATATATATATTATATATATATATGAATGGTATACATATAGGTAGCCATGTGCATATATATATATATATATATATATATATATATATATATATATATATATATATATATATGTATGTGTTATGTAATTTCCATGTGTAGGCCTAGATGCAATATAGGTTGTGTGATGTTGGTTTTGACTTGTGTTGTATAGGTTGTGTATGGACTTGGTATACTAGCATAGGCTAGTTTAGCCTTGATTAGACTAATATAGACTTGTTTAGACCTAGTTTGGCTAGTTTGATCATAGTTGACCTAGTTTGACTTCTAGGGTTGACCAGAGTTGACCAAGAGTTGACTTTGGCCTAGATTGACCTAGATTCATGTAGAGTGCATAGTAGAACTTAATTTTACCATTCTGGACATGTTATGACTTGTGCTGTTCTAAATAGGAGCCAAACACCACTCCTCGGACAGTACTTTCATCTTGGACACTCAGATATCAGGCGAGTACATTCTCTGATTATTTTATATCCTGTTTATAATTATTTTCCTGCTTTAAATTAATTTACTTGATACTGTCACATTGGTCACACGAATTAGTACTATATGGATCCCTTCTTGAGATGTTATCCCCTCAGGGAGCATCGTATACTACATGTTCTGTGCGTTTCACTTACATGGTGTATCACTATGATTCACGGTTCATTGATCACTTGTGACATGTACTCTCATTATCACAGAGTCTTCCTTGAATCACCCATTTATGGGCATTCCCAGAATCACCCATTTATGGGCCTTCTATCTATCACCCCTTGTGGGATTCTGCATAGAATCATAACATAACCTGGCTGGATCCTTGTGTATTGATTGGGGGTACGGGGGGTAGAAGTAGACATGTGAATAATATCCAAGTAGTATCTCACCTGATCACCTCCGTAGTGTCTCATCAGAATCTTCTATGCCATTCACATGTTTAATTGTACTCTGACTCACTAGCCACTGATAGTTCTCTATTTACAGTATATATTTCCATTACAGCTTTCTCTGTTTACATCCTGTACTTCTTTCAGTTCATGTATCTTACTTTACTGCATGATTATATATTCTAACCTGCTATGAACTGTTGAGATGCATTGTGCTCGATCTTGTCCTGACTAGACCTGTTAAAAATATTACAGAGGACGAGGAGGAGGCCTGTGTGGATACCTATTACGGTGCTACCTTAGATGAGTGCTTGGACCTGGACCAGCAGCAGGTCCCACTAGCAGTGGATGACACACCTGTAGACTAGGATGTTTTCATTTACATTACTCTCTGGATGATTGTATATATTTGATACTTGGGATATGTATTTATCTTAGACACTTAGACTCTCTGTTAGTACTTGTGGATTTTCTTTCCTTTCAGCAGTATTTATCTATCTATCTTCTATCTTATCTTCCTGCCTTAGTTGTGATTGAGTTTACTTTCTGCTATGTCACCCCCATTCGGGGAGTATAAACTGTTTAGCATTTATTGTTAGATGTTGTGACCTAGGACATCGTTCTACCGCCGACACTGCGGCGTAGGCTGGACGTACCCACTTCTCGTGCCCTTACTCTAGGGTGCAGGTCGTGACAGCGGGCTCAACTGAAAGTGGACGCACTATCCAAGCAATTGGCTAACGCCAATATGGTTCATACCAAGGAACCAAGGGGAAAGCAGGTGGCTTTCTACAGCAAGAAGAAGGACTCTAACAATCTGAAAGTCAAGGGAACTTCATTCAAGCAAAAGAAGCCAAAGTCTCATTTGGCTTGCTTCAAGTGTGGCAAGAAGGGCCACTTCAAGAGTGAATACAAAGCAAAGACCAAGCAATCAGAGCAAGGAGAGCCTAACAAGGTATCTATGATCACTAACGTTGTTGCTATGATTGCGCAGGTTGATGCGGTAGGGAATGACTATGACTGGTGGGTAGACACTGGAGCTACATGCCATGTCTGCTCCAGCAATGAGTTGTTTACCACCTACACACCTACTTTTGAAGTGGTTATGTTGGCAAACCAGGCACAAGCTGAAGTGCTCGGGATTGGGACGGTGGTATTGAAGATGACTTCTGGCAAGTCTCTGATGCTTCAAGGCATGAAGAACGTACCTACTATCTCTAAGAACCTGATCTCAGGAGGCCTACTCTACAACGCAGGCCTCAGGATGGACGTCAATGCTGTCCAGATAGTGATGTCTATTAAGGGAACATATTTCGGAAAAGCTTTTTATACCGCAAGAATGTTCAAAATTCAGCTTGTAAATCAGTCCAATGTAATTAATGCAATCACTCATTCTGCTTATATACTCTTGAGTTGTGGCATAATAGACTAGGACATGTATATTATAAACGAATAAACAAAATGTCTAGTTTAGGACTTATCTCCAAGTGTAGGGGTAAGGTAGAGAAATATGAATTTTGTGCTCAAACGAAGATCACAAGTAAACCCTTTCCTCGGGTTTATCGAAGTATAGATCTTCTGGAGTTGGTACACTCCGATATCTGTGACTTCAAACAATTCTCTACAAAGGCCGGGATAAAGTATTTCATAACCTTCATCGATGACTTCTCTAAGTATGCGTTCGTCTACTTGCTGAAGGCTAAAGACGAAGCATTCGAGAAGTTCAGCAAGTTCAGAGCTGAAGCTGAGCGGCAGACTGGACAACAACTCAAAAGAATAAGAAATAATCGAGGTGGAGAGTACAAGTCTCATGAATTCACATCGTTCTGCATAGAACATAGAATTGTCAATGAGACTACGGCTCCGTACTCTCCTCAATCAAACGAAGTAGCAGAGAGGAAGAACATAACGTTAACAGAAATGATTAACTTAATACTGTTGACTACGGGTCTTCCAAAGTGCTACTGGGGAGAAGCTGTATTGACGGCCACTTTTATTCTAAATAGAGTGCCACATGCAACTTCAGATATTACTTCTCATGAACTTTGGTTCAAGGTCAGACCTAACTTGAATGTCATTCAAGTGTGGGGGTGTCTGGCATATGTCAAGCTTCCAGATCTGAAGATTCAGAAGCTTGGGACAAGGACTACAAAGACGATCTTCTTTGGGTATGCCGAGAAGAGTGATGCTCGGAGATTTCTTGATATTGAGTCAAATCATATCATTGAATCTCGCAACATAGAATATTTTGAAGACAAATTTGCAAGGAACAAAAATATTGTTCTTGCGGATATACCGAAGAACAATAAGGGTGCGCCAGAAACTGAAGTTTTCAATGAAGAATTAGTCCAAGAAGATATTATTGTTGAAACAACGGTTGAACCAGAACTTGCTGAGCCGTCACCGAAGCGTGTGAGGAGGCCAAAGGACTTCGGAAATGAGTTTGTCACCTATCATGTGGAAGCAGGTCTGCTTGCCTATGATGAGGCGATGAAGACCAGAGATACGGTTTTCTGGAAGGAGGCGATTGACAATAAAATCAATTCCATCACCTAAAATAACACTTGGGTGTTGGTTGATCTTCCTAAAGGAGCAAAACCCATCGGATGCAAATGGATCTTCAAGAAGAAGATGAAAGCAGACGGAACTATTGACAAGTTCAAGGCTAGGTCAGTAGCCAAAGGGTTTTCTCAGAAGCAGGAGATTGACTACTTTGATACGTATGCTCCAGTAGCCCGGATGACCACCATCAGAATATTGATTACTTTTGCAGCAATACATAAGATGGTGATACATCAGATGGATGTGAAAATGACTTTCCTAAATGACGAGCTGACCGAAGAGATTTACATACAATAGCAAGAGGGATTTGTCGTCAAGGGTCTTGATGACAAAAGTCTGCAAGTTGGTAAAATCCTTGTACAGTCTTAAACAGGCTCCTAAGATGTGGCATAAGAAATTTAACAAGGTTATAAGGTCAAATGGCTACATGGTCAGCGAGACAGACAAGTGTGTTTACACGAAGTTCGCTGATGGAAGAGGTGTGATCGTTTGTCTATACGTGGACGACATGCTGTTCTTAGGTATGGATATGGGTTGTGTCATAGAGACAAAGAGGTTCATCTCGAGCAAGTTCAGTATAAAAAACTTGGGAGAAGATGATGTGATCTTAGGGATCAAGATCATCCGGACAGATACTGGACTAGCGCTGTCACAGTCTCATTATGTTGAGAAGATGATCACTCATTATGGGTATCAGTATCTTCTAGGGATCGATATGCTATACAGGTGTGATATGAAGCTGAAGCCTAATCAGGGGAAAGCGTCAAGCAGCTGGAGCATGCAAGCGTAATCGGGAGTTTGATGTATGCTACTACTGCCACAAGGCCTGACATAGCTTTCGCCGTGAGAATGCTGAGTCATTTCACGAGCAACCCAGGCATTAAACATTGGAAAGCTGTGAAACGGGTTATGAGATATCTCAAGAAGACTCAGACATATGCACTACACTACAGCGAAGATCCGCCGGTAGTGTAAGGCTTCAGTGATGCCAGCTGGTGCTCAGAAGTGGAGAACAAGAGATCCACAGGTGGATACATTTTCACAATGGGTGGAGCTGCTATATCGTGGAAATCGAAGAAGAAGACTATGCTCTCACGGTCATCCATGGAATCTGAGTTCGTTGCACTTGATACCACAACGGAGGAAGTAGAATGGCTTCGGGAGCTCATGTATGATCTTCAAGTGGTTGGGGCGCAAATATCTGCGATACCGATATACTGCGACAACCAGGCGACTGCGGCGGTGGCATCAAATGACCTCTTCAACGTGAAGAATAGGACTGTGCGGTTGAAGCACATGGCAATACACGATCTTATCAAGAGAGGTGTAATTACAGTGATTAATGTTCAGAGTTAGGAGAACCTGGCAGATCCGTTCACCAAGGGCCTCAAGCGCCAGCTGGTCGATGACACAGCTTTTAAAATGGGCTTGAAGGCATTCTGAAATTGTATTATTGTAATCTTACCATAAAGTTTTATGCTATTAGTTCAAAGAAAAATCTACTAGGCATCTAGCTTTTGGTTCAAGGGAGGACCAGTAATCGGAAGAATATCAGGAACGGTAGGTACATATTCTATTTGGCATGGAGAGGTTACGGACCTACAACCACTATTGTCTACTGTTGTTTTCTGCGGAAAACGGATCCTGTGGAAAGGTTGGCTTAAACGCCTTAATGAGTTCTCAGGCAGAGTGAATGCCTGGTATGCTTTATAGGAAGCACGGTAGAGCAGTAATACAAGGAGTGAAACTCCATGCTACAGTGGGGTGACTCCACTATGAGGTTCCCGAAAGGGGTAATGCCTTGGCTATTCGAGCCAAGTCACAGCGGCGTAGCACCGTAAATAGGTAGGTAGCCTAATGTTGTATGTTGAAATAAAGAGGGGTGTAGTCAGTACTACAAAGAGGAGAAGTTCCTCTTGTTACAGTGGCACGACACCACATTGAGGTACCCGGTTAGGGATAAAGCCTCGGCCTTGCAAGCCATGTCATTGTGGCGTAACACCGCAAGGCAACCTAAGGCTTCATGCTGGGTAGTATAGCACTACAAAGAGGCGGTGACCTCATGCTACAGTAGTATGACACTACGATGAGGTTCCCGATATGGGGTAAGGCCTCGGTTTTAGGCCATGTCATAGCGGCGTAGCACTTCAAGGGAAACACAATGCGCTTCATGTCATGTCTCTTTAACAAATAACTCACCTATAGTGTATGGAAAGAGATATCAGGCCGTCTCTTGAGGGTAAACTTGTAGACGCCCAAAATTATACACAGAAACCAGGCTGGCACAGGGCCTTTAATGTGCAAGCCAAAAGCACATGTAACTACATTATGTGAGTAGAAAAAATTACAACTATGGTATAGAATTCAAGGCTTAGTCCATTCTTGTATTATAGTTTGTTGTTTGACCCATGCAGAAAGATTCAAGTTGTCAGCGACATCTCTCATAATGCATAATGGACAGTTACTATGGGGAACACTTATACCCATATATAGAGATATATGGGGGATTGTTGGGTTTTGGCCTTTTTATATTAGAACTTTAGTCCCACACCGGCTAGGCCAAAGGAGTTGTATCTCTATATATTAGCTATGCATTTTTAGATATATACATGGGTATGGAGGTGCACATGGGTGTGCCATGTGGGGTTATTTTTCTAATGGAAAAAAGGCTAAATCAACAATTGAAAGCATTCATGTTTTTTGCTCTTGGGAAATTTATTTCCATGGGAGCTAAGCCCCGTAGGGGCTTAGCGACTCAGACTCGGACTCGAACTCATGGGCTCATGAGACGTAATGTGGCATTTTGTTGGCGTATTTTGCACTTAGCACATCAGCATCATCGTTAGGCGCATAGTGCGCTTAAGTTGAGCTCGTTGCGTGAGCCTGCGCAGCGGTTGAGCTGCCAGGTTGTGCGGCACAGGTTGCGTGGCCAGGTTGCGTGGCTCTGGTTGCGCGGATCTGGTTGAGGGCTAGGTTGTGCGGCCAGGTGCACGGGCCAGGTTGTGCGCCCAGGTTATGCGACCAGGTGCGCTCCCAGTTGCGGGCACAGGTGTGCGCCCAGTTGCGTGTCCAGTTGCGCGGGTGCCACAGGGTGCGTAGGGCGCACAGGTGGCGCAAGTGGCTTAGTGCATATTCTGTACGTGGTGTGCAAGGCTTGCGGGGTGCGCGAGTGGCACAACTTGCTACAGATCGTGCCTGTGCATGATCTGTGCATTTACTGCACGTTCGGAATTATTTTTACCACGTCCCAAACATTATGGAAACCGGGCAGTTGCCGCTCAGGCCTATATAAGGTCTCTTCTCTCCACAGGATAAAGATAGAAGATTACACAGAAAGTTAAAAGAGTTTACAGGTGTTTCTTAACACAAGTAAACAGAAGCTATGAGAGAGAAGAGAAGCTTTGTACCAGCGTTGCTTTTGCACGGGAGTCCGTATACGATCTAAAGAGTTAGAAGAGCAGGAGTGTTCCAAAGTTCTCCGACGAACTTGCTGGTTCCTGGAAGCTGTTCATGTGGGGCGAATAAAGCTTTGAGCAACGATGATCATTCACCCCAGCAGGCCATCTTCCATCTTTCACCTGTCATCGCTGCTGCAGTTAGCAATTCGATTCGTGCCTTCTGTTTAGAAGTGCTACTGTCATTTGCTACAGATTACAAAATCTTTTTAGATTCTTGTAATCCAGAATCCTCTTAGGATCTCTGTTCTGCACCTTTTTTGAAGTGTTGCGTTGAAATGTTGTCTTTACAATCGTTTTATTTTCTCTATTTTCCATCGAAAATTGTGCCCCGGTAATAACAGAAAGATGCGCATGATAGTGATAAAGCAGATACAGATGCGCTAAGGATGGATGAAGCAAAGATAGATCTGCTATGCGCTTCTTGCTGGGGTCGGGTCAAATGTCATTGGTCGAATTCGGCTTCAACGCACTGAGGCCATACAGAACCACGCCTAAATACAGTAGCTCTATGGCTATATGGGCACAATACGATGCTAGCGCGATCATGTGATAGGCGCTAGCAAATCAACAAGACTTTGAATTAGTAGTTAGTCGTAATACGTATCAGCCGGAATGGGCCATTCAATAGTACGTAGTCGCGAGCTTTCATTGAAGTAAGTAGAGAAAGGTTTGTATAGATTGGTCACAGGTTTGAATCCTGTAGGGAAGAGTTTTATTTTTATGGCGCTGGTTTATTCCTTCCTTTGGGCTTTTCTCTTTGCCATGCCAACATAATATAAGTTAAAGAGTGTTACCATATCCCTACAATGGAATCCCTACAATGGAGAGCTGCATACCACCTGGTCCAGTGGGGTTGTGTTTAGTGGTGAGGTTTGGTGTTTGAATCTTATGCCTTGGGTATATTTTCTTTTTGACTTGGAAATTCTTGTTTATTAACCCATTTAGCAAGAGTTGTTAAGAAATATTACCCACACACAATCAGAAGTGTGTAGTAGCCTCTTGGTTGTGTAGGTGTGTATGACTAGGGGTGGTCTTGGGTTCAAGTCTAGGTTGGGGTTTTCTTTTTGAATTTTTGGAGATATTCTTAGTTAAATTTTGCCAACAATATATATGGTGACACCAGTCCCAGTGGCCGTAGCCCGTTAGGAAAGGTGGAACACTCCAGCGCAGTGGCGCAGGTTCGAGTCCCCTTGGAGGCATGCCTCCAAGCACCATTAAGAAGTGGACACCCTAAAAAAAATATGCTGACACCAACTTAATATATTTCCTTGTCCATAAATAAATGATTTTTTGCCATCCTTATGGCTTATGCCTATGACCCTAGTATATTATTATTTTATATAAATATATGATTAGTGAATGAGAGACTGTTAGTTCTAATATTTAAATTAAATCCCAAATCCATGTTTTGCTTATTTACTAAGTGATAATAATAACATTTGCATAGATTATATATTTATACATGATAATTAATTAGTTAAATATTCCTCTAGGTTCCTTCGACACTCAAGACGTGGACGTTGGACCAGCCTTTCATCTTCAGCGCCTAGAGCCAGTCAAGTGTACCTTGCCATACTTGTACTTCAGTTACATTATTAAATTCTTAAATTTTATTTATGTGTATTTTATTGCAACACATAGGGCCGTGTTCGGTACTTTGCGTCTGAATCACATTCGGGTGTCGTTGGACGTTAGTACCAACGAGTATCGATGTTACATACTTACATTCGTGTTACCACGACAATCCGTTGTGGAGTACATTCAGACCTTAGGACATGTTCATGGTTACTACATAATGTCGAATTTTCGTACATAATTTATATCTTGTGATCCGGAAATCCATAATTTATTCTAGGATGATGACTTGTGATCTCTACACTGTATTTATTAGTATGACTCGATGTCCTAGTTAGAGGATCTGGACGAGCGTTTCATGAATACGATTCGTGAAGCCACATGGGAGAGGAGAACATACACCGTGCGCTTGGGCTACTTTTCCACAGAGTATGTCGTTGCCTCATTACCAGAGCCTCGGGGTTTCATAGATTGCCACAGCTTCCTTACCGGACTGTGGGGCTTTTCATAGTTTGCTGGAGTTCCTATCAGGTCTCCGGGGTACACCGTGACAGCCTGCGTGTTCGAGTGATATTCTCAAAATGCATTTATATTCTAGTTAGTTTTGTTAGATTCACCCAATTTATCAGTCTTACTTTTATTCATTCTTTACTGTCGTATATTGGCCTGTATATTATGTACCTTGTTGAGTCCTGCTGAGGACCTGGTTTTCTATCCAGATTTAGACGAGGATTATCCGGAGTTCTACGGATTCGGAGTTGATGCAAGAGTAGGACCATTTGCAGAAGAAGAGGTTGATCCAGCAGAGTAGCTTGTTCCAATGGTAGAGCTCATCTTGATTTGGCTTCATTATCTAGCTTAGCCTGTTGTCAGATCTAGTTATCTTCCAGTTTTAGTTTCATTCAGTATTGTATTAGCGGGATTGTTACTGCAAGACTCCTTCATTCAGTATTGTATTGTGTTTCTTTTGTAGACTCTTACTATTTCTTTTGAGCCTACTCGGTAACTATGATTATTGGATTGCAGACTAGTTTCATATTTCCCTCTTTATGTTTTCTGTACTTGAATTGAGATATAATGTTGTTTTAGTGATTAGTTACACCATTTTGACAGCTTATACGTATTCTAGTCGGACTAAAGTCTGGTAGAGTACGTAGTTGGCCATTGCCACGTGGCTCGGTCCCATGTATTTGGGACTGGGGCGTGACAATGCTAGACAAGCAACTTCATAACTTGTTGCATTGCCATTCTTTCTCTCATCTTAGTAACCTTAGATCAAAATTGAACATTATAAATTGTCCTAGTATTAACTTGTTAATCTCATTTTTTATTCCCATGGTGGATATAACACGTCTTGGTGCAATCTCGTTGTTGGTCAATTGCTCAACTACTTTCCTAAACCAATTTCAACTATCCTACATACACGTTCCCTGTAAAAGTGTCGACAATAGGATGATTGTGCATTCAATTCTTGAATATGAATGTGTCACGTTCAATACTAGAATACTAGAGAGCGGGAACGAAAACTAGGCCAGCTACGTATATCAGAGTACTCTGTTACTTCAAGATACGGTCACGGTTGTGAAAGAAATGGGGATCCTACAATCCAATAATCAATTAATACTAAGTCAAGCAATCCTAGGTGTCTCATTCATAAGTATTCAACAAAATATAAGATGTATGATCATCAGACATAAAATAATAAAGTGTCCCAAATGATAGATATATATATATAAGATCATGAAGTTAGTAATACAAAATGGAGAACAAACAAGAGTATACCAATAATGCATGATCTAGTTGCAATCTAGATATATATACAAATTATGTTGCCCTTGGTCAAAAAGTCAAGATTGAAAACACATGCTCGGTGGCTAAAAGTCGCAAAAGAATATATAGATAGGCCGTGGGTGGAGAGAAAAAAAATCCACTCAGGCGCTCGGCTGGTGGTCCCCCTGGTGCTCACCATCAAACGAAATTTATGCTAGATCCTACGATTCCGCTATGAAATCTGATGATACAAAATCAGTAGGGTCAACCCCAGATAGCAAGTACCACAAAGGAAGTCATATATGTGAACTAAAATTAGAATGTAATCATATCATAATAAGGTAATAAATAATTAGTAGTGATGAAAGTAAAATGAGAGAGAACCATATATGGAAAGTAAACATGACATTGAACATAAACAAGAACTAAAACAGTAAATCAATCAATCAGCCACGACAAACTATGAACTTACGACTTGATAACATTAACTAGTTAGGCTTATCACAATTCTGCTTACTGGTACATGAAATCGAGGTTCTAACGGCAACATGCACTATAGTCTATTTAGGCTATCCATGCTATACAATAATCATGATCAATATAGTATTGCAACACTCGATGGTGTGATGGAAGTGTGCCCCTCAGATGGAGAGCTCCAAATCCATTAAAAAGTTGGAACTGTATGCAACTAGAAAACCTTCCCACCCAATGATTCTACATGATTAATCTAATCATTAATACTGAACAATTTTATTGTGATTCCCAATCGTGGGCATCAGGGGATCCAATTATAGACATGAGAATCCCCTCGGGGAAATGTAAGATGGGATAATAACTTAGCAGTCATGATCAAGACAATCATGTTAATTAATAAAAAAATGCAAGTTGAGGAATTTTGCTACCACCTACAATCGGAGGTACCCAAATCGCCAAGGGGTCGAGTAAGCGCTTATAGCATAACATAAACATTTAACTGAAGAAATATAACATATGAACTAAACATAAAGTATTGCAACACACGAACTTGGTAGGTCATGGCGCCCACGCCAATCGGGATTGTCTATGTCTCATGGGGTCCTTAGCGATCGAAGTTGCTGGTAGTGCGACTATCATCCCTTCCCAATGTACTAAGTGAGATTAACTAGTCATTTATCCTACAGTTTTTCTCTCAATTTCTCAAGTCGTGGAAACGAGAGAATCGCCCTAGAATAATGAGAAATGAGTATGAGCTATTCATGGGAGTTATCACTAGCTAACTTATCATATCTCACAACATGTGATACATTAGACAATACTCATACTTGATTATCCAATCCTAAAATTGAATAAGTTAAACACAGAACAAATATTTCCACAATCTCGTGAAGATCATGAATCTGTATCAAATATATAAGAAACAAAAAAATTAACATATAAAATCAAAATAATCAAGAAAATAGCAAATACAGTCAAAAATAGCCAAAATTTAGAATACCTTCATAATTTTGTTTTTTTAGCAAGTTTTATGGTCCAAATTCGGAATACCATCGGAATTCTGAAATAAAAAAACAACCGAAATATTAAAAAAATTTAAAACTTGTTTCAGTATAAAAACTTTATTTAAATTAGAATTGGACATTTAAAAAAGCCAAATTGCATGAAATTAAATTCCCTACATTATGGAAGCATTACTTTTTTATAAATTCTGAGGTTTAGAAAGATGATTGCCACAAAATACCAAAAATAGTGTCACCCAACACGATACCACATGGAAAATTAGATCTACTCAAAACTATTGATTAAAATCAATAAACCATTGTAACGCCCCAGTCCCAAAATACGTAGGACTAGGAACGTAGACATGCCAGCTGTATTCATATGAAGTACACTCCAATATATGGAATCCTCGTATGAATATATAAACTGTAAAATGTAGTAGAACCATAACTAACTAATCTCATCCACAAAATCAAAGAATAAAAGATATATAATGATAATGAATTGTCTTGATACAATATGTTGGGCGGAGACAAATCCACTACCAACAAGTAAAGAAAAATACATGAGAAAAGAAATAATTTTGGCGAGCGAAGCGATGACGATCCAAGTGCAATCATCCTTGAAGAAATGAAGATGGTCACGGCTAGAGCTAGAGCACCTGCGAAAGACAATAGCACACACCTGGTGAGATAACCAGGTCCTCAGAGGGATGTAACAAGACACATAATATCATGCCATATAAACTGAATAAATATTGCTCAAATAAATAAGTCAATTGAATAATAACATGGTCCAATACACACATATTGAACGAGCGTACCATCCCCCAACCAAACAAGGACAAGAGATGGTAAACTAATTTACGGTGACGTATCTTTCCATGCTATGAATCTAATATGGTATCCGGACCCCAACAAGGTTCAATACCTTATCATCGAAGTAGTAAGTCACACCTACAACTAAACAAGGACAAGATGTGACGAACTAATCCGCGACAAGTTATTGTTCCGAGCCACGGTCAGATACAAGTACCCAAACCAAGAGTAGTCATACCTAACGGATAGGGTAGCCTAATCGTTCTAAGTGAATGCAGTTTTAAGAACAGTTCTTGGTCGCATGACTACCGGGTCAAGTCAAGAAAATATTAATGTAGTACCTCAGTAGCGAGTCACAACACCATATACCATTCCTCAGTATCGAGCGAGTCTATAGCATATAGTCTACCTATCGTTCCTCAGTAGCGAGCGAGTCTACGATAGATAGAGTGGTAGTCAACTTCCAATCATGTTCTTCCCGCCCAATGCAAACTCATAACTGCTAAGTCTTCTAGCATGCAATTCTATTAGCAGTTATTTCCTAACGCACGGCTTATACGTACTGGTGCCCAGCCAATCACGTATGTCCGAGTCCTACATGTGACTCACAACAACGTGGTATAAATGTGTCAAGGCCTATGAATGCGACACACAAGGTGGTCCCTTAAATCTAGGTTTAATGTGTAAAAAATATAATAGATAGCAGAAAATATAAATGAACAGTAAGTTCTAATAGTTATGCCATGTATCATAATTTATTTTGCATAAAAAAATAATGAATAATGCAAGAAATATGAGCTAAATAAATAAACAGCAAATGGCATGGTGTCTTGTCTGGTAGGACGCCTGGTGTATTGTAATGATCAGGCTGGCATGAACCGTGACTTCGGTGCAACAACTGTACATGGTGACCTCGGGTGGTGGCACGGACAGATCCATTGGGTCCAGAAGGGTCAATTTTGTTAAGGTGGACATAAGGTAATACAGATTTGGTGACAGAACATGAATAAGAGGATTTAGTCACGTACTGGGGGAAATCGAAGGAAATAATATATATACAAATTTAGAAAAACTATTTATAATTATCGAAAACTAGTTGAGTCTAAATAACTATTGAAAAATACTTAAAGTCAAGAAAATCATTTGTGGCTAAAAACTCTTAAGTACATCGAAACTAGAATTGGTAGAAAACCATAGTTTGTTACTTGAAGATAGTTAAATACTTATTTGGAAGTACTTAGTAATTATTATGTAATTTGGAAAATAAGTTTTTCTTATTCAGAGTATTTATATAAATACTTAAAACCTCAAAACAAACAACAAAATCAACAAAAACTAATATTGCCAAAAAAAATTTGTTGGTAAAAATTTACCTATAAAATACTATAACTAATTTAATGATATATTTCTTACAAATATTTAAACATATAGATATATATATTTTTTTCCAAAACTAGGAATAATTAAAATAATAATTAGAGGCAGATATGCACCTACTGTAATCAGCAAAATATTTATTAATGAAATAAAGTAATAATAATAACAACAATAGGAAATAAACTACTAATAATAATAATAATAATAATAATAATAATAATAATAATAATAGTAATAATAATAATAACAGTATTAATGGTATCAATAATAATATTAATGATAATAATAAGAGTAATAAGACTAATAAAATCAGTATATCTGAAATAAAAAAAGCATAATAATAATAATAATAATTAGTTAACAAAATAAAATAAAAAATTAATAATAATAATATAAAATATCAGTCGTCAAAAGAAACACACTCTCCTCCAAACAACAGAAACCTAACAAAATAAAAGTAAGTTACATCAGATCAAAAAGAATGGAAAAGGAGAGAGAGTGGAGAGAGACGTGGGCGGTGAGAGAAATCGGCGGAGCGGAGGGGCGGAGAGGGCTGGAGAGGAGCGAGAGGAGCGGGGGAAGGAAGAGGAATGGACGGAGGCGAGCTCGCTGGGATGGCGAGGAGACCGGGCGCGGTTGGACGCGGCGGAAAGAAATGGGGCCGGAGTGGAGCGCACTACGACGGAGGGAGGAGTCTAGGGCGGTGGCAGAGCGCTGGGGTAGGCGCACCGGCGCTGATGGCCGGGCGGGTGCGGCGGAGTGGCGGGATCCGGCCAGCCAGGCGTAGGGGCGCGGCGCCAGACTTTGGAGAACGGGGGGCCGGTCTCTGGTCGAGGGTTTCCACGGCACGGTAAGGCGATGGACGGGGTCGTGTGTGGAGAGGGAAGTCGGAGGGGCTGTACCGGTCCTCGGCCACGGTCGGCGGAGCTCCGGCGGAGTCAAGGTTAGGGTTTAATTTATGATGGTGGCTGTATTTGATTTTTTGGGGTTTTTCTTTGGGGGGTTTGGTGGCTGATGGTGGTGATGGCGGTGTTGGTCGGTGTGGCGGGGCTGCCACGGTGTTTGGGTAAGTTGTGGTAGGTGGCAGTAGTCGTAGAACGGTGCCGAGGAGGTGGTGGTGGCAGTAGGGTTGTTGACGGTGGTGGTGGTCGAGTACTCGAGGGTGCTGGAAGTCAGGACGAAGGTGGTTCGAAACAGGGGAGTCCAGGAAGGAGATAGCTGGGTCGGAGGTTGGCTGGTGTCGACAGGGTTAGGACAGGTTTAGGGGTTTTAGAGAGAGGATAGTATCGGCATGTGTCCTACGAGACACGGGATGGGTCGAAGTCGTGTCGGACTCGACACGAGGAATTGATGTAATTGTAAACAATGGAATAAGATTATGGATGGTGGAACACGGACACGATGCACGCACGTGGGTGGAGAAATATTTGTGGAATAATTATGGCTTGTGGAGAAATAATGGAGGAGTACCTGCCTATTTATAGGATGTGGAAATTCCCATTAAGATAAGGATTAGGATATTTAAACCCAATTTAATTTAAATCAATAATCAAATCCAAATTCAAATTAAATTTCCAACTTAAAACTAGATACTCTAAACTCAATTTAAGTATAAATTTTATCTTTTAACTATTTAAATTAATTCCAAAAAATCAAATCGAGATTTAAAATGGCCATAATAAATTCAAATCTATTTTCTAAAAATACTAATAATAATAATTTCAAAAATAATAAATCTTTTTGAATAATAAACTATTAATATTAATAATTTTAAAAATTACACTAATAAAATATTTATGAAATATATGTACGCACTAAAAATATTATTTATTATTAATAACTGTATAAACGAAAGGTTTTGTGTGAATAAAATAATGAACTTGGAAATTTTGGTACGATAGCTAAATAGTTATTATGTATATTATTTTGAAATCATAAAATAGAAGAAAAATATTTTTCAAAAATATGTACGCTCGCACATATTCGTACTCGTCGAGCAATTCCGAAAAATAAAATTTCGTGCGCGACGTATAATACGACTACGCGACGTTCAATACAAAAAAATTTAAATCAGTACCAAATTTAATATATAAAAAATAGTAAAAAATTTAGGGGTTTTACATCCTACCCAACTTAAAAGAATTTTTTCCTCGAAATTAAGAATTTTAGGGGGGTGAGAAGACACAAGGGGTATCGATGGGGAACAATCAATAACAAAATCATGCCAAAGAAATCGCGGTCTAGATCATAGAACAAAAATACGGTATGGTCATGGTGATAGGACAGTTAGAGGAAGTTCTAGAATAATGTCTTCGTCCTTCTAAAATAGGTGAAGGCGAAAGCAATAAGGAGTTCAAAAGGCGATATTTATCGAGTACGAATACGTGGTTCAATGACGACCGAAAAATTCCAAAAGAAGTTGTCAAGGCAGTCGCAGATGGGACTCTAAAGGACAAGTTTAGCTATGTTCCCATCCACGTAGAACGATAGATATAAGCGAACCAAAGTGCACTCGGTTGATCAGACCATCATGCATCGGTTCTGATTAGACCATATGTTAGTGGACATGCCCAAATAATATATGTCTTGAAACAAGCTTGATAAAAAAATAAGCTTGCAAAAACTAGGCTACATTAGCATTATTAGTCTAGATAGTAAAAATATAGGCACGATGGTAGATGTAATAAGAATAATTATGAATAGTCTAAGAGTCATAAGAATCTAAGTCTTGTTTACTCCTATACCATCATTCTACGGTTTCTTGACCAAGGCTTGGTTGACCAAATGGGTTAAATTTCTCTAGTCTCTATGGTCTAGATAATAGTATTTGTATTCCCTTAATGGTCAATGGTGTGTCAGGTCGTGGGGTGTTCTACCCAACTTAAAAAATTAAGCTAGGGGTGTTTGGGATATCTAACTAGTAGAGTCAATCTCTAGCAAGCACGAAGTGAAGATAATAATTATGATGGAAGGAATCAAGCAAGATGCAGTCGATGAATCAAACGATAGATAAAATCTAGGAGGTCAAGTATGTGGATGAGATCCTAGACTCTAATCCTATACGCAGGCTCGCTTGGTACGGTAAAGTAACCAAACAATTTATCTTAACCTGCATGGGCCACCACAAAAATATGTAACGCCCCAGTCCCAAAATACGTAGGACTAGGAACGTAGACATGCCAGCTGTATTCATACGAAGTACACTCCAATATATGGAATCCTCGTATGAATATATAAGCTGTAAAATACAGTAGAACCATAACTAACTAATCTCATCCACAAAATCAAAGAATAAAAGATATATAATGATAATGAATTGTCTTGATACAATATGTTGGGCGGAGACAAATCTAATAGCAACAAGTAAAGAAAAATACATGAGAAAAGAAATAATTTTGGCGAGCGAAGCGAAGACGATCCAAGTGCAATTATCCTCAAAGAAATGGAGATGGTCACGGCTAGAGCTAGAGCACCCACGAAAGACAATAGCACACACCTGACAAGATAACCAGGTCCTCAGAGGGACGTAACAAGACACATAATATCATGCCATATAAATTGAATAAATATTGCTCAAATAAATAAGTCAATTGAATTATAACATGGTCCAATACACACCTATTGAACGAGCGTACCATCCCTCCAACCAAACAAGGACAAGAGATGGTAAAATAATTCATGGTGACGTATCTTTCCATGCTATGAATCCAATATGGTATCCGTACCCCAACAAGGTTCAATACCTTCTCATCGAAGTAGTAAGTCACACCTACAACCAAACAAGGACAAGATGTGACGAACTAATCTGCGATAAGTTATTATTCCAAGCCACGGTCAGATACAAGTACCCAAATCAAGAGTAGTCATACCTAACGGATAGGGTAGCCTAATCGTTCTAAGTGAATGCAGTTTTAAGAATAGTTCATGGTCGCATGACTACCGGGTCAAGTCAAGAAAATACCAATACAGTACCTCAGTAGAGAGTCACAACACCATATACTATTCCTCAGTATCGAGCGAGTCTATAGCATATAGTCTACCTATCGTTCCTCAGTAGCGAGCGAGTCTATGATAGATAGGGTGGTAATCAACTTCCAATCATGTTCTTCCTGCCCAATGCAAACTCATAACTGCTAAGTCTTCTAGCATGCAATTCTATTAGCAGTTATTTCCTAACGTACGGCTTATTCGTACTGGTGGCCAGCCAATCATGCATGTCCGAGTCTACATGTGACTCACAACAACGTGGAATAAATGTGTCAAGGCCTATGAATGCAACACACAAGGTGGTCCCTTAAATCTAGATTTAATGTGCAAAAAATATAATACATAGCAGAAAATACAAATAAACAGTAAGTTCTAACAGTTATGCCATGTATCATAATTTATTTTGCATAAAAAAATAATGAATAATGTACGAAATATGAGCTAAATAAATAAACAGCAAATGGCAAGGTGTCTTGCCTGGTAGGACGCCTGGTGTATTGCAATGATCAAGCTGGCATGAATCGTGACTTCGGTGCAACAACTGTACATGGTGACCTCGGGTGGTGGCACGGACAGTTCCATTGGGTCCAGAAGGGTCAATTTAGTTCAGGTGGACATAAGGTAGTACGGATTTGGTGACAGAACAGGAATAAGAGGATTTATTCACGGACTGGAGGAAATCGAAGGAAATAATATATATATACAAATTTAGAAAAACTATTTATAATAATCGAAAACTAGTTGAGTCTAAATAACTATTGAAAAATACTTAAAGTCAAGAAAATCATTTGTGGCTAAAAACTCTAAGTACGTCGAAACTAGAATTGGTAGAAAACCATATTTTGTTACTTGGAGATAGTTAAATACTTATTTGAAAGTACTTAGTAATTATTCTGTAATTTGGAAAATAAGTTTTTTTTATTCAGAGTATTTATATAAATACTTAAAACCTCAAAACAAACAACGAAATCAACAAAAACTAATTTTGCCAAAAATAATTTGTAGGTAAAAATTTACCTATAAAATACTATAACTAATTTAATGATATATTTCTTACAAATATTTAAACATATAGATATATATATATATATATTTTTCCAAAACTAGGAATAATTAAAATAATAATTAGAGGTAGATATGTACCTACTGTAATCAGCGAAATATTTATTAGTGAAATAAAGTAATAATAATAACAACAATAGGAAATAAACTAATAATAATAATAATAATAATAATAACAGCATTAATGGTATTAATAATAATATTAATGATAATAATAAGAGTAATAAGACTAATAAAATCAGTATATCTGAAATAAAAAAACATAATAATAATAATAATAATAATTAGTTAAAAAAATGAAATAAAAAAGTAATAATAATAATATAAAATATTAGTCATCAAAAGAAACACACTCTCCTCCAAACAACAGAAACCCAACAAAACAAAAGTAAGTTACATCAGATCAAAAAGAATGGGAAAGGAGAGAGAGTGGAGAGATTCATGGGCGGTGAGAGAAATCGGCGGAGCGGAGGGGCGGAGAGGGCTGGAGAGGAGCGAGAGGAGCGGGGAAAGGAAGAGGAAGGGGCGGAGGCGAGCTCGCCGGGATGGCGAGGAGACCGGGCGCGGTTAGACGCGGCGGAGAGAAATGGGGCCGGAGTGGAGCGCGCTGTGACGGCGGGAGGAGTCTAGGGCGGTGGCGGAGCGCTGGGGTAGGCGCGCCGGCGCTGACGACCGGGCGGGTGCGACGGAGTGGCGGGATCCGGCTAGCGAAACGGAGGGACGCGGCGCCAGACTTTGGAGAACGGGGGGCCGGTCTCTGGTCGAGGGTTTCCACGGCGCGGCAAGGCGCTGGACGGGGTCGTGTGCGGAGAGGGAAGTCGGAGGGGCTGTGGCGGTTCTCGGCCATGGTCGGCGGAGCTCCAACGGAGTCAAGGTTAGGGTTTAATTTATGATGGTGGCAGTATTTGATTTTTTGGGGTTTTTTTTGGGGGGTTTGGTGGCTAGTGGTGGTGATGGCGATGTTGGTCGGTATGGCGGGGCTGCCGCGGTGTTTGGATAAGTTGTGGTAGGTGGCAGTAGTCGTAGAGCGGTGCCGAGGAGGTGGTGGTGGCAGTAGGGTTGTTGACGGTGGTGGTGGTCGAGTACTCGAGGGTGCTGGAAGTCAGGACGGAGGTGGTTCGGAACAGGGGAGTCCAGGAAGTGGCCGGGTCGGAGGTTGGCTGGTGTCGACAGGGTTAGGACAGGTTTAGGGGTTTTAGAGAGAGGATAGTATCAGCATGTGTCCTACGAGACACGGGATGGGTCGAAGTTGTGTCGGACCCGACACGAGGAATTGATGTAATTGTAAACAATGGAATAAGATTATGGATGGTGGAACACGGACACGATGCATGCACGTGGGTGGAGAAATATTTGTGGAATAATTATGGCTTGTGGAGAAATAATGGAGGAGTACCTGCCTATTTATAGGATATAGAAATTCCCATTAAGATAAGGATTAGGATATTTAAACCCAATTTAATTTAAATCAATAATCAAATCCAAATTCAAATTAAATTACCAATTTAAAACTAGATACTCTAAACTCAATTTAAGTATAAATTTTATCTTTTAACTATTTAAATTAATTCCATAAAATCAAATCGAGATTTAAAATGGCCATAATAAATTCAAATCTATTTTCTAAAAATACTAATAATAATAATTTCAAAAATAATAAATCTTTTTGAATAATAAAATATTAATATTAATAATTTTAAAAATTACACTAATAAAATATTTATGAAATATATGTACGCACTAAAAATATTATTTATTATTAATAACTGTACAAACGAAAGGTTTTGTGTAAATAAAATAAATAAAATAATGAACTTGGAAATTTTGGTACGATAGCTAAATAGTTATTATGTATATTATTTTAAAATCATAAAAATAGAAGAAAAATATTTTTCAAAAATATGTACGTTCGCACATATTCGTACTCGTCGAGCAATTTCGAAAAATAAAATTTCGTGCGTGATGTATAATACGACTACGCGACGTTCATTACAAAAAAAATTAAATCAGTACCAAATTTAATATATAAAAAAATAGTAAAAAATTTAGGGGTTTTACAACCATATACTAAAGGTGTAAACAATTTGAAAAGATACATTTTGGACAAAAAAATATACAACATAGAGAAAGAAAAATTCAAAGAAAAATTTAGGTTGTATTTACTTTGAGCAAGATGTACTTGCATAGCTCCCAAGCAACCAAGTCAAAGCTTCTACTCCTCCTCATAGGGGATTAGACACGACCCCCAAGACCTCAAGGTTAGCTCCAAGCTAAACCAAATGGGGAGGGAAAAGAGGGAAGGAAATAGAGAGAAGAATAGTGAAGAGGAAAAATAGAGAGAGAGAGATAGAGATGGATGGCTTATATAGAGGGAGAAAATTAATGAGGGCTATAAGATGAGCCCCCTCATCGATCCATGACTCATTCATCCATCTAAACCTTACAAACAAAACCAAGAAACCATTTGTTAAAGAAAATATTGGGTAATAACAAATAGGAATAGTTATTGGCAGTCATTCGAAACATCGACGATGTTCCACAAAATAGCGTTAGAATTTCGTTTGACTATCAATTTCCCTTTTTTGGGAAAAACTTTAGGATTTCGTTCTAACGGGTCCTAGCATGGGTCTATGAGAATGCCAAAAGATATTCTACAAGTCCAAGGTAGTCTCACATATGAAAACAAAAAATAAGACATACGAAATATAGTATAAACTTGTTTTACTGAAAAGAAAATTTAAATACTGGTAATCAGAAATACAAAATTTGGGAATGGATGTGACAATTGTCGGCTATTTAAGAAAGGTGACATATTTTCTTGAGGATATCACCGACTAGAGGTACCATCCATTTTGGAGGTCGAAGCAAGATGAGTCTAAGGTATATTGGACAGTTTGATATGCTAAAGCATATTTGTCACGACCCGCACCCTGATTAGGGTCACGAGAACGTGGGTACGTACAATCTACGCCGCAGTGTCGGCGGTAGAACGCTGTATAGGTCATCTAAAACATCTAACATCTAACAACAAGGAAATATAACTTGGAGGTATAATATAACATCTCAACTATATAATCTCAATCACAAGACTAAGGAAGATAGAGCACGATATAGAATCAGATAAAAGAAAAAAACTGAATATAAATAGAGTTATCACACCACACAAAATAGATGTCCAACAGAAATAAATACAAGTCCTGAATATAAATAAGTCTCAACTAACAATCGGAATAATCCGATACAAACTGAAAGCTATAATTACTAGACTATACTAGACACTCTCTACTGAGCTAGATCCTCCTCAGGCTCCTGCGTACCACCCTAGTAGTCCCCGTAGAAAGTAAGACAGTCGTCTAAATTATCTGTAATATTTTGTCAACATATCCAGTCAGTATGGAACGAGCACATCACCTCTAACAGTTCAAAATAATTGACAAGCGCTATGAGTATGAAATAATAATGAAATTCTTGATGATCAAGTTATAGAAGTAATGTATAATGAAAAGACAAGTGTATAAATAACATATGAGAACAGGCAGATATGTAATAATGGTAAACCTGTCGTGCAAGATATGTTGTAGATAACTCAGACAACTGTGTTAAGATCAGTGATTTGAAATACCAAGTTTGACATGTGAACAGCTAAAAAAGGATATCCGAAAACCATACACATACGTGTGTGGCCGCTATTATTCACGTAAGACCAATGTGATAGAATGGGTATGTTCACATGTCTCCTAGGTATTCTCCCGCCCGACTAGTACACATGGAAACCAGGTTCTTCGACACGCATTTCATTATTCATGATAGATGTATTAGTCATGATTTATATTATTCGTGATAGTCATGAAACCACGTATCTTAAGTCAAGGAATCCATTAAATACCAATCAATGAGCCATCGTGTCAGAATCAAGATAGAACACTAATATAACATTTATCACGGGATATATAAACATAATAAAACTATCAGAGAATGTACTCGCCTGATACCATGTATGACTGATATGAATAGATGTACGAACTGATGTCACATAGTCCTAATTAGAGCAACACATGTTATAAAGAGTTCAATTTGAAATGGTAGAAATTTATAATACAATCTATATGTTTCTAAGTCAATCTAGGTCAAGTCAACTCTTGGTCAACTCTAAGTCAACTCTGGTCCACCTTGTGTTAAACTAGGAGTCAAGGTTAAGCTTCTAGGGTTTTGGACAAACTTAGATTAGTGGTCAATATCTATGATACTTAGGATATATTAATATGTATACATACCACATATATCCTTACCCATATAGTACCACCCTAACACATACATATAGATATCATATATCAAGTATATACATATCTTCACTATAAACCATAACCTATATCTATATACTCTCATAATATATATAGATACTATATAACCAAAAAATATATATACCTATCTATATAACCCTTCCACAATCTAACATCACCTACTCAAACTCAAACACTTAGACACTAACCCACTAACACTAGGATACCATATCAACCTTGGTCATATCGGCATCCCAATACCAATACCTTGGTTGGAATCCAATACCTTAACTTGGGTAAACCTATCCTTACTATAGTATCGTGATACCTTACCTTGGTACCTTGATACCATACCTTGATTATAAGGTAAACTAATAATTTACCTTAAAGGTAAAGGTAATTTATATTTACCTTAAGATACTAACTTGGTATCATGAGATACCAAGATACCCCTCAATTATCTAATTAACTAACTATCTAATGTACTAACATAACATCTTAACTAATATCTAACATATAACCTATACAGACTACTTGCTAACATACCAATATCTAGAACTAACATAACCTACTAACATAACAATATCTAACATACTAGATATCTAACATCAAACTATCTAACAATATATCAAATATCTAACAAAATACTAATCTCTACTATCTAACTAACACTCATAAAAATAAATATTACCTAACAAAAAAAATATATACGTACTATATCATACGTATACTCTATGATACCTACATTTACTTAATATCCATACTGTATAGGCTCATAGGTTACACAAAATGCCTATGTCGTATAGTCACTCTTCTACTTAAAATCAATAATGTACTAATTGGGCCTTCACTAAATTTTAGGATTAAAGTATGTTGTAGCTCTTCGTGTTAGCTTTCTGAAACTTTAAATGGATCGCATTTTCGTGTCCGAAAGCTTCCGAAACTGCAAAAACACCGAAACATGTTTGCCTTTTAGACAGCTGACACTCAAATAGTTTTACAGAAAGTTCTAGAATAATTTTGGCTTATTAAAATATATATTTGGAAAGCTAACTTCGATACGGTTCTTTTTAAAAAAAATAGGAGATTAATCAAAGTTCTGAGCTAAAAGTTATGGTATTTCTAAGTTGCTATGGTTACTAAAAATATGGATGAATATTATGACAAATTTGGGTTGTTTGGACAAAAGAAATACATGTAAGCTAAGATATATAGATACCAACATAGGTGTTTGCCATTAAATATCAAGCACAACAAATTACAGATGAATTAAACTTGATTGCAAACTCGCTTGTACAAGAGAAAGCCTAGAAAGAAAGCCTAGGAGACAATCTAAGTACAATTGTTTAGTTTTGATTCTGGGGGTGACGCTCGGAAAAGTATAGCAACTCTGCCTTACTCCTTGGACTATCTGACGTGCTCCTTGCTATCAAAGAAATTGCCTTTCGTAGGTTACCAGCCTTAGATTGCCAACCAATTGCCTGGGTGTAATACCCTGCTATTTATAGTGTTTTCTGCAGTAGCAGCTTTTTGGGTCGCATAAAGGGCCACATGGTCACGTATCTCTCACAGTGCACAAAGACTCAATCTCGGGCTGCTAGCTGGTGGGGGTTGTTAAGATTTTATTGTAGCGAATCTGGGTAGTTGAGACTTGGTCAGCATGCCATGTGTCTCATCGCAAGATAGGACCAGTCTACTTGAGCCATTTTAAGCCGCATAGGCCCTTCAGAGTTCGGCTATACTGGGCCGCATAAGACTCATGCGGCAGTCTTCCTTAGTCCGTATGTAGCTTGGAGACTTTTGAGCTGCATAGGTTCTTATATTCTGGGCCGCATAAAGCTCATACGGCTCGGATTGCAGTTACCCTTGGCCACATAAAATATATAGATTGAGTTGCATAAGGTTCATGCGGCTCAGGTCGCATGTCCAGTCTAATCATGTCTTATCTTCTTTTCAGAGTGTCAGAGTTGTCAGAGCTGTCAGTCTTTACCAGAGTTTGTCAGCTTTATCAGACCGGAGTCAGCTATATCAGAAGAATTAATCGGCTTAGCCGCATAAGTAACTATTCTCTCTGCGGCTCAAAAGTCGTCTAGTGAAGATGGGCCACAGGGGGCGTACTGAGACTGTCATGCGGCTCTTCTTTATGCAGGTCAATCTGTTCCAGGGTACTCATGCAGTCAATTGTGATCTGCATGAACCTCATATTTTCCATGCTTCTACAAGACCCCCTTCAAAGTTTTTAAATTACAAATTTGGAATACTTTGAATAAGAAGCATGGACGTATATCAAGTCGCAGAAAAAAATCTTTGAGTCAGGAGAGACGTCGTATCGCAGGGACATTTTGGGCCGCAAGGATGCTTTCGGGCCGCAGGTAGATCTTGTACCGCAGGGAGATCTTGTGCCACAGGGAGATCTTGTGCTAGCTATCACTGCTACATTTAATGCTTTGACTTGTTTTTGATTTGGACTCTTTTTTCAAGATAAAGCTGACGGTTACTAAGGATAAAATCCCCAAATGTCATCATTATCCTTAATGGATACATGAATCAAAGCGGTGATGACGGTTATTAAGGATAAAAATCCCCAAACGTCATTATTATCTTTAATGGATACGAGAATCGAAGCGGCGTTCATCTGTTTCCATTTTGAAGAGCTATAAATATAGGCCATACCGAGAGAGATTTTTCTTTCAACATTTTCTCCTTCGTCTTCATCATCTTCGTCCTCTTTCTGTCCCGGTAAGCCATGGATCCGAAAGCTTCAAAGTCGACTGATGCCACGGCTAAAGAAAAGGGTCTCATCTCTTCGTCGAGTGCTGCGGACTCTCCTCTCATTCATCCTGACGTGCAACTCCCTGTTATGGGTAAGGATGGTAGAAAAGTGGTGACTTAAATTTGAACGACCATATCGCATATTTTATGCACAGTCTTGTCATAAATTGCCTCTGCACTTTGGGCATGATTGATATATACCCCATCTCATGGGACTGCATGTGTTCTGCATGATGGGACCATATAGGTCGGGCCGTATAAGCACCACTGTCCTTCATGGATGCCTCGTGATGAAGCCGTATATATATCTCATAACTGATTCACATGAACATTGCATAGCAGAGATGCATGCATCTCATTCCTCATAACTAGGCCGCATAGGGTCTGTTTGTTGTTTTTTTCTTCCTGCTAACCCCCCTTTTTTCAGGGATCCGGCTAGCGAATTTCTCCAGGACCGATATCGGCGATAGAGTGAAAATGTACCATTCTAACACACACATCAGACAGCTTAAAACTCCCTATGCTTTGGAAGAGTTTTCCCTGCGCCATTTTGGCATACATATCAGACAACTCAGAACTCCTCGTGCTTCGGAAGAGCTTTCCCCAGGTGGTAGGATGTACCTTTATACCTCGGAGAGTTAGATGGTGGTCAGGCATTATTATGAATGACCTATTTTTACGGCTCTCCAAGTGGGCAAAATTACCATTAGGGATGTTGTTTTGAAGGTATGGTCTTTTGGAGGAGCGGGGCTATGATATCCGCAATATGGAGGAAAAAAGTATGCTATATTTGCTCTCCTCCGTGCAGCTCCTTGGAGATTCGACAGCCTTGTTTGCTTCTCAGTAGTAAAATATGACTTCTTTCGAGGGTCACAAAACTGCTTTTCGACGAAGGCAAAGTGCTGTCAAACTGACCAAACTATGTATTGCAAGATTTTCCTTTCTTTTCTTTCTGCTGTTGATGTAGTCCTATGAATGTAACTGATTTTGAATAAGTAGAATACATTCACTCTATTCTTTATTTGTAATATCTGTGGTGCTTGTACTAGAGGGCCTAATACAGCATTGGTGTTTCTGATAAAGGACATCCCACTGGAGGACTTTTTTGTGGGCCTATTGCCCTTTTGTGCATCTAAAAATGCAAGCAAATAGATTTGAATGATATTTTATGGATCTATCACTCATTGGTACACCGATGGTGCAAGTAATAGATTAGGATAACTTTTGTGGACCTATTACCCTTCCGCGTACTGGCGGTACGGGTAATAGATTTGAAACAAAACCCAACAGAGGTAATATGAACGTGGTAGGTTTTGTGGTCTTAACACCGTGTCTTTTATCCCGGTTTGGGTACAGGTGTTAATTCAGAAGACTATCGGTATCAGAGGTAATATAGACGTGACACACGATAATCAGGCATAATCTTTGGTGGAATGGATTTTGAGACAAAACCTAACAAAGGTAATATGGACGTGATAGGTTTTTTGGTCTTAACACCATGTCTTTTATCCCGAGTTGGGTACAGGTGTTAAGTCGAAAGATCATTGGTACCAGAGGTAATATGGATGTGAAACACGATAATCAGGACCGGGAAGTTTGCTCAGGAATAATGATGAACTTGGCAGACTCCTGTGAGGTAAAGCATTAGAGTGGGAGTTCAGAGGTATCATCGTACATGACTCGCCACTCAGGAAGATGCAATAGAGTGTGAGTTCAGAGGTATCATCATACATGACTCGCCACTCAGGGAGATGTGATAGAGTGTGACTTCAGTAGTACTATCGTACATGACTCGCCACTCAGGGAGATAGAGTGTGAGTTCAGCGGTACTTAGTGTACATAACTCGATAGATTGGAAGATTTGATAGTTTTGAGGGAGTATTCCTATGTCTTTAGACATAGTATTTCTTCAGGAATTTATTATTTATGGACATCATGAGTAAGTCTCCATTCTGTTTTGCGAGCCGCTATGTGCCGTTGGAGAATACGGTCTCGATGATGTATGGATCCCTCCCACTTGGTCTAGAATTTGCTGGCAGTTTTGTGAGTCATGACCGTGGTCTGCGAACGGCCACGACAAGATCGCCTACTTGAAATGTCCTCTGCTTGACTTTCTTATTGAAGGCTCGCGAGATGCATGCTTGATAGAACTCGATGCTTTGTTGAGCTTGCAAGCGCTTCTCGTCTAACGCTTCCAATTCTTGTAGCCGACGGCAGTAGTTATCATACGACGTTAACCGGTAAGTAAGTGCCACACGAAATATGGGGATCTGAGTCTCTAATGGGAGAACTGCCTCGCTCCTCTATACCAGAGAGAATGGTATATTTTCTGTAGTCGTCCGACTCGTAGTACGGTATGCCCATAAGAATTCGTCCAGCTTTTTATTTCAGTCGCACTTGTTCGAGCATACGAACTTCTTGAGAAGATTGATTATGGTCTTGTTAAAGGCTTCGGCCAGACCATTAGCTGACATATTATAGGTCGTTGAAGCCATATTCTGAATTCGGTTCATATCGCAGAATCGATAGAAAGTATGGCTTACGAACTGCGAACCGTTGTCATGAATGATCCTCCTTGGCAGTCCAAAACGATAAATGACGTGATGTTTTATGAAACTGATCACGTTTAATGTCTTTACCTCTGCCAACGGAACAACTTTTGCCCATTTGGAGAAGTAGTCGGTGATTGCGAGAATAAACCGGTGCCCTTTGGACGACGGCGGGATAATTGGGCCAGCAATGTCATTTCCCATGCTTCAAATGGCCAAGATGGCAGCTGTATGAAATCTGTATGGATCTGACAAGCCTTATACTTCTTTGCGTAATTGACTGCGTCTGCTACCATCGTAGGCCAGTAGTAAACCATCCGACGGAGACGGTCCTGCAACTTCGGGCCCGGTTGGTGAGCCCCGCAAATGCCATCGTGAGCCTTGCGTAAGTCTTCTTTGGCTTCTACATTTGATAGACATCTTAACAGTAGTCCATCGTAAGATCGTCGGTACAACATTTTTGTTTCCGTGTCATAAAAGGATCTGAGAGAATACCTTCTGATTGAAGTTGCTTCTTTCACATTCTCAGGCAGAATTCCGTAAACTGTAAAGTCGATGAATGAGAGTCTCCAGTCTTGCATATCATTGGTTATCTGGACGGAATAACTCGTATCTGGTTGAACGTGGATTTTGGGACAGACCAGCTCATGGCATATGACGTTAACTGGATGATGAGCATAATTTGGAACCGCCAAAGAAGTGGCGAGGCCTGCTAGGGCGTCGCCTTTAATATTCTGGAGCCTAGGAACATGTTCTATAATGAACCCCTCTAAGGTTGCTATGATAGCAATTGCTGCCTGATGATAAGGAATCAGGTCCGCGTTGTGAACTTCGTACGAGCCTCGAATTTGATTGACAACTAACTGGGAGTCACCGTATGCTTCTAGGTATTTGACTCCCACTTATTTTATAAGTCAGAGCCCAATAACCAAAGCATTATATTCGGCTACATTGTTTGAACAAGGTTCTGTAAGAGAATATGCTCGGTTGACCACCAATCCAGAGGAAGAAATTAATACTATCCCGACTCCAGCGACAATATCACCTTGGGGCCCCTTTTTGAGGCACCGTCGAAGAACATTCGCCAAACATCTTCATGTGAAGTCATGTTTGAGTCAATGACTTCATCTGGGATTTTTTTCATAGATTTTGGCCGTTTCTGAGCCTGGATGGGCCGCCAGAAAGTCGGCCAAGGCTTGACCTTTGACAGCCTTTTACGGAACGAAGATCATGTCGTAGGGAGATAAAAGTATCGCCCATGTGGCTAGACAATAACAGAGTGCGCCTGGCTTTGTCATGAGAACCCTGAGGGGATTGACTCGTAAGATAACATGGATGGTCTGCCATGACACATAGTGTCGTATTTTTTGAATGGCGAACACCAAGGCAAGGCATTCCTTCTCTACGGCGGTGTACCTATGATCCGGCCCTACCATCATTCGGTTGAGGTAATAGATGGCTTGTTCGTGTCCCGTATTATTGTTTTCTGCTAGCAAGGCGCTGAGGGAGTGTTCCATTGCTCGTACATATAGTAGGAAAGGCTTTCTGACAACCGGAGCTACCAGAACTGGTAGATTTGTCAAGTATTCCTTCATGTCATCGAAGGCGCGTTGACATTCCTCATTCCATACGAAAGAGATGCCTTTCTTCATCAGTTGTATGAAGGGTTGACATCGCCTTGAGAGGTTAGATATGAACCTCATGATGTAAGCTAGTCTTCCCTGAAGGCAGTGGAGTTCATGGAGGTTCCTCGGTAGACTCATCTCCAGGATTGCCTTTGTCTTATCGGGGTCTATGTGAATGCCCATGGAAGTAATAACAAAGCCCAAGAACGTTTTGCTGGACACACCCAGAAAGGACTTGGTGGGATTCATCTTCAGATTGTGCGCTCGTATAAGGTCAAACATTGTTCTCAAATCGTGTAAGTGATCATCCTTGGAGTGGCTTTTGACGGTGATGTCGTCAACGTAACACTCCACCGTCTTGCGCAAGTGATCTCTGAAGATGACGCTTATAGCTCGTTGATATGTGGCACCAACATTCTTTAGGCAAAAGGACATGACTGTGTAATAGTACACACCGATCGGTGTTCGGAATGACGTATGCTTCTCATCGTCATGAGACATTTTAATTTGATTGTATCCTTAGAAGCCATCCATAAAGGACTTGCGCTCGAAGCCACACGTATTATCGATCATTATGTCGGTAATGGGAAAAGGAAATTCATCCTTAGGACACGCCGCATTCAAATTGCGAAAGTCGATGCAGATTCGGATCTTTTCGTTCTTCTTGAGAGCTGGTACTATATTAGCTATCCAGTCTGGGTGCTGCTCCTCGCTGATGAAATCACTAGCTATAAGCTTGTTTACTTCCGCTTCGATGGAGTCCATGATATCTGGACGGAATTGTCGTTGCTGTTGCTTGACTGATTTTGCATCCGGATGAATATTGAGCTTATGAAGTACGATCTCGGGGTTTAACCCTGGCATGTCTTCACAGCGCCAGGTAAAGACGTCGATATACTCTCTGACGAGTTGCAACAACAACTTCCGCTCGCCGTCTGTCAGGCTTTTACTGACGAAGATTGGCTTTGGAGAGAATTCATCACCGAGGTTAACTTGCATGACCTCATCTTCAGTGAGAGAGTCTCGAAGTTCAAAGTGTTTCTCCTATTGTGTATCCAGCTGTTGGACCCACGGCTCCAATTCAAGAGGTTCGAGTAGATCCTCGTCTTCCTCTTCAATGTCAGCGGATGCCATGTTGACAGATAATGTCTGCCTGAACATATCTCCAATGCTATCGTCGAAATCGTATGTAGGTGATTCGGATGAGTGAAAATTCCACTCGCATTCCTCATCGGAGTTCTCGGGCATTGTTGCTGGTGTAACATAACCGAGGCCGCATTTGGACTTGCCGTAGTAATATCGAGATTTCCCAGACGGAGTTGACAGCTGCAGAGGCGATCGTCGACCCAATCGTGATTCAGGCCTGGGGTTGCCTCCATGTCGTACTCCTACTTTTACATAAATTACTTGGCCTGAGGTCTATACAAGTAGAGCGGTAGTCTCCCAGTATCGGGTTCAAGATCAAACTCTTGAGGCATGAAGGGTTGAGGTCCTTCTTTTCGGCCAAAGATGATCATGTGATCCTCTTCTCTTCTACTTGGGACTAGGAAGTAGGCATCATTAAGGGGAGCAAGTCAGTTTGCGGTATGGACGGTTGTCACCTATGTGTGCAGGCTAGTATCCCGACCGAGTCTTACAGTATATATCAGATTGAGTTTATTACACTCAGGATAGTTTAATGGCAGCCTCTTATTGATGAAATAAGGAATTTTGTCCACGGGGGTTACATCATCAGGAGAGGGACTATCCACCTTTGCAACCAGATACTTTACGAGTTCTGCATCCTCTTCAGCTACCCCCTGCGTGACTGGAGGTTGGGATACTATCTTGGGCAACTTGACCACCAAGGGTTCAGCTTATGGCATTGGCTTGCCTGAGGGTGTCGGATCGACACTTGGTTGCCAGCTCGTCTTGGGAAGACGGAGGACCATCGCCTCGGCATAAGACTTCGTGTCTTCTGAATGCTTTTGACTAGATCTTGGCAATCGGATCACCATCGGCTCCCCAGAGGGCTTTGCATCTTTCGATCGCCTTTTATTGGATTTTGGCAATCGGATCACCATCGGCCCTATGACGGGTTCTTGGCTAGTCCTTGGGAGTCGGATGACCATCGGTTCCAACTGCGCAACTAGGGTGAGGGAACCGGGTACCTCTTTATGCAAAGTTGCGACAAGGGGTGTGGCTTTGCTAGGTTTACGGGCCTGGAGATGAATTCTCATGGGTACCTCTGGCCCTGTGATAGCCTCCAGTTCATCAGTTATGTGTTTCTTGGATTCATCATAAAGATACGCCTCCGAAGAATAATAAGACTCAACCCCTTTGAAGGGATCAATGTCGACGAATTCAGTCTTCACGAAGTCGTGCTTACTGACATACTTGAAGCACTAGTGGAGGGTGGAGGGTGGATGGAACGATCATATAGTCATGTATCTACGGACGTCCCAGGAGAATATTGTAGGACGTGTCTGCATCTATGACGTAGCAGGTAACCTCTGTCCTCAGGTCGTCGATCTGACATTTCAATCGGATCTTTCCTAAGGGATAGCTCCTTCCTGAGTTGGAACCACTAATGGCGGTGTTGGTCGCTGCCAGCCGGTGCATAGGGATGTCGAAGACTTGAAGCAAGATTTTCGGGATGATGCTTATCGATGAGCCAGGATTGATGTGCATCTGATCCACCTTGATATCGCCTATGTATCCAGTGTAGTACAAGGGGCGATCATGGATGTTGGTCTTGATCAGCATGTCCTGTGGGATGAATACGATGTTGGGCATTGTATCCACACTGTTGCTGCCTTGGAGATCTGTCGACGAGTCTTCCCCTGTAGGTTTGACCTGGGCTTAGTAAGCGTCAGCATTCTGGAGCGCTTTGCTCAATGCGACACGAAGATCCTTGGAGAGCCTTAGGAGATCGTATAATGACAATTTTGATAGCGTATTAGCCAGTTGTGCTAATATGTCAAAGTTGTAAGATCTCTCCAGCCCTTGAGGTACATCTTTACGGAGTGGCCTGTCGAAGCGGGTTTCCTTCGGCTTGGCCCTGTCTGCCGATGGAGGCTGAGATGGCCCCGGAACATCAATGGCGGGCAACATTGCCGGTTGAGGGACTTCAATTGAACTACCCGGAGTGGGCTGGACTTGTGCCCCAGACTGGGTAACAACTGCTGTCGCTTCCTCAGCTTCGGTTGAAATTGTATGACAGGATCTGGACTTCCTGTCCTTCTTTTTGTTGGCTGGAGATGATGTCGGCTGGGTGACTTCGGGTACTAAGTCGGGGTGCACCCACATGATCTCTCCTCGTGACGTGGTGAGAGGTACCAAGCCAGTCGTCTGGTCCCGGACGGGAAGAAGATTAGTGACCTCCATCGTTGCCCGGAGGATAGGTATTATCCCGTCTTGAGTGCTTGTTGGAGGGAAGTCACCGAACTGAATTGATACCATGTTCGTCGCAACGGTAACCTCCTCAAAGTCTAGCGACGGAGCTTTGGAGTCGATAAGATTCTGGATATAACGCTTTAATTGAAAGCAGTCTTGAGTGGCATGATGAACATAGTGATGAAAATGGCAGTATTTTGGGTCCTCCATCTCTGTCGCTCGAGGTTCGCACCTTGGTGGAGGGAGTTGGATCCTATCCCCTTGCAAGAGCATGTCGAAGATAGGCTTGACATGACTATCTTTGAATGAGTAATTCACCTGGGGCTATTGAGATTCTGCCTGCTTTTGTTCAGACTTCTTGGTTGTACCGACGACCATAGCCTGTTTGCCTTTATTATCCCAGTTATTAGAGTGTTGTTAGTGTTATTGTTATTGGAGGCGGTACCAAGACGTTTGCTTTTGACCCCTCCGTCTGGGATGTGTACCCCAGCTGGCGAGCCTTCTTTAACTTTGCCTCCGTATTAGTGGTGCTTATGATGAAGGTCGTCCAATCCCTGAACTGATCTTCACCCATCCAAAGGCTGATTGCGGGGAGCAACTTATTTTGGCAGATTTCGATCAAAGAGCTTTCGGATTGCCTTGGGGCAATCTCATTACAGTTCGGCAGAACCGTTCGATATAGTTTCTTGTCAACTCCCTCTCTCCCTGAACGACGTCCATGAGGGATTACATTATCAAAGCATGTCCTACCTCGTAGAATCGTTCTAGGAACATATGCTTGAAGTTGTCAAAAGAATAGATGCAGTTGTCAGGAAGGTTGTGATACCAGTCGAACGCTATCCCCTCCAATGCACTGATGAATAATCGTGTGAGGATGGCATCACTATATGGCAAGTGATCGGTTGTGACCTCAAAGTAAGTCATATACCGATTAGCAGAGGTCTTTCCGTCATATGAATCGATATGAAACGGCTTGTACCATGGTGGAAAAGGCACATCTCTCCATGCACCGGGATACGGCTGCCGTATTCTGAGGTCCAGAGAGAAGTCTCGGGTATTGAACATTGCCCAAAGCTCCTGGAATTCCCTCCTTTCTTCCCTAGCTTCATGTGCAGCTGAAGGAGCGGAGGCTCTTAGAGGATTGTCATCCAAAGGAGGAGCGGTTGTATTGGAGTTCGAATTGACTGCGGGTCCCAAGCTTGTTTGTCCAGGCGTCTTTGCTGGTTGAGTTGGCAAGGCAGCTTTGATTTCGTCTACTGACTTGACCAAGGACAAAAGCATGGCTTCAAGTACTTCTAGACGTTGTCGGTCAGTAGGTGCCTCATGATCATGGTCGGCCATAAAGACTGTCCGTACATGGGTAGAGGTGGAAGGGACCGTAGCGGAGGTGCTCTCTGTGTCATACCCCCGTGCCGAGAAATTATCAAGGAATGTCGGAATATCTTCGTCCTCGGACTCGAAAGGGGTGCAACCCCCTGTACAGAAACCACATCATCTTGGCGAAGGCGGTCATCCTCAAGGACGTCCATGTCTGTTGCATAATTCTAGTGGATTGCTACCCCCTGTATAGGCTCTTGGAACATCGGGCTATCGCATACATTGAGGGGACTGCTGCCCCCGGCCTCATCTACTCCCAAGAAGGTCCCACAGCTGGAGGTGGAAGACCTCCTGGAACCGTCGGTGCTACTTCCATCTGAAGGGCCAGAACTGAGGTGGCAGCTCCCTCAACTGCAGCTCCCGCAACCGGAGGTGGAGGTCCTACCGGATCGGGCCTCTCTAGAACAACACTAAATCCTGCTGCATGCCTGAGAATGAGTAACCATCATCCTGAGGATAGATTGAAACAAGGAATAAATATGGCACATGATAGGGAATATCAAGGAAGGACAATTGAATTCAATGCAAGAAGAGTTGTCATGGTAATCAAAAGATTAGAATTTTCCTAAAATGTGATTGAGTAACTCCTATCATATCCTAGATCCTATGTCCTAATCGCAGGCTCGTAATTAGTACTCTAAGTCGAGCACCATTACGAGATCGTACTAATTATGACATCGACCTGCATGGGCCACCACAAAAATATGTCACGACCTGCACCCTAATTAGGTGCACGAGCACGTGGGTAGGTCCAGCCTACGCCGTAGAATCAGCAGTAGAATACTGTATAGGTCGTCTATAAATACTACAACTAAACAGTATAAGGGTACATGTCATCTCCGCACGGAAGAATATAATATGGCATAACTCAATCACCAGATAAAACTAAGGTAGAAAGCATGGAATGGAAATAATATAGAAGTAAAAACAGGAAATGAGTTCACGATCCAACGCAGCTCAGAGATATAAACAATATCACAGAGTCACAAAATATAATATAGAATACTACGGTCTGAAAGTACTAGCTGGATCGCAGTCCAAGCAAACCTAACTAAGCTATACTACTCTGGGTGTACAAAGTCTAGTGGCTCAACTAACAGGCCACAGTCCTGGCCTAAGTCTCCATCTGCCCCGACCCCATAGTAGGTCGAGCAGTCTGTCTCTGAATCATCTGTAATATATCAACAGTATCCTGTCAAAAAATGAGCAAGTACAAACACTAACAGCAGTTCCATATGAATTGACAAATTCTATAAGAGATAATTATAATGAAATACAAGACAAAGATATAGGAAGACTTGGGAGCTATTCGAAAGTCGAGTTACAACCCGTAAACCAAATAAGGACCGGGGTTGTAACCCTTCTCCTGAACAGAACCTAGCCTCCAATCAAGGTATAGCATATGATCATGTAGAACATGTGAGAACTGAATATCATAACATGTAGAGGAAAGTACTGAATGTAGAACTGAGTATAATATATGATGTAATAAAATAAATATAAAATGTGCCATGAATTATTAGTGCGGTATGTGATCGGCTTGGGAATCAGGATCAGGCTTTCCATCTGACCGGCTATGAACAAGTGTACAATGAAGTAGGATCAGGCCGGCCACCATAGAAAGCTATGAACAAGTAGGGTCAGACTTTACCCGTCGTGAGATGAGGGTATAGCTATGAAAAAGTAAAAGTACAAGTGTGAAGAACAAGTAGGGATTTGATCACACAACCACTAATAACTTTCCATCCCCGAATAGTATATTGGATCGGACATGACACGTCATGATACGGGACTCAAGAGCAGGAGGCCAGCCCACTCCCAAGTCCATGTCTATACAAGTACAGGTAACAAGTTGAGTAATGTACCAATATACCAAGTAATTCAGGAATAACATCTCATGACATGATCCAACGTATAATAGTCCGTGAACCATCGTGTCAGGAATCAAGTAAGATACTACAACTGAATCGGATATAGCAGATATCAAGACAATAAAAACTATCAGTGAATGTACTCGCCTGTGGTCCTGAGCTGATAAGGTGAACAGATGCTCAGAGTAATCACAAACCTAAAGATGAGATACCATGAGTTAAAACAGGGTTTAATAATGAAAGAAAAGCTAATCTAGTCATGATATGCAAGTCTAAGCCAAAATTAGGTCAAACTAGGTCACACTGAGCCAAACTAGGACAAACAAGGTCACAGGAAGTCAATCTAAGTCAAACTAGGTCAATCTGGGTCAAAGGTTGACTTACAGTTGACTTTTAGTCAACTGGTCAACTCTGGTCAACTCTAGGTTAACCCTAGGTCAAACTAGGCTAATGTTGACCAACTGTTGACTATCAGTCAACTGGTCAACTCTGGTTTGGTTTCGGGTCAATTTTAGTCACTTTTAGGCTAAGTTTAACTTTCGGTTGACTTCGTTGACTTTTGGTCAAAATGGTCAACCGAGGTCAAAACTAGTCTGAGAGCACTAATCCTGACCATTACCAACCGAAGGAAACTATTTCTAACTCTATCTTAAACTGTTAAACTCATACCTTAGTGGTAATTACCTTAACCTCTACCCCATTTCCCACTAGCTATATAACTCAAACATGGTATTTGAATACCAAACTAACTTCTAACAATACTACTTTCTAACTCAAACTAACTCTCAATCTAACTCTAAAATATAGATTAACACTAACACAGGAACTAACCTATGAACTAACATCTAACATGTAAACATACCTTACTAGCATATCCTCTCATTCTACATGTTATCCTAACTAACAAATACCTCTCTTTCTAACATGTATCTAGACACACTCACATTCACTCATAACATGACATTGGCTGAAAATATATGGACTGAAATATGGGTGAAATGTGAGCTGATTTGAGATAGAAATGGGATTGAGTGGTGTATATGTGGAATGGTATGAATGAATGGTTGAATGGTGGAATGGTATGAAATATATTTGTATTGGATTGGGGGAAATGGGATGGAAATGGACTAAAATATATGAGGCTGAATTTATATTAGACTGAATTCGTATGGGATTGAATTCGAAATAGGATGTATGGAGAATAGTGACTGATATAAATTTGAAATGAGTGAATGATATGGATGAATGGTTGGATGAGTGGATTTGGGTGAATGGATTGAATGTATGAATGGATAAATGTATGGAGGCTAAAATATATATGAATAAATGGGGGAAATGGAATTGAAAGGATTTGTATTGGACTGAAACTAAATTAGGAAATGGGGGACTGAATATGGGACTCACCTGCTGGATACTACAGCTGCATTGGCAGCAGCTACTGCTGTTGTTGCTCTCAAAAATGTTGCTGTCCTGAGGACAGCAGCCTATTGTTGCCTGTTGCTGCCAAAGGGGCAGCAGCTCCTTCCTCCCCTTCACTCTACTTTCTCACTCTCAACTCACCTATCTATCTCTCTATATCACTCTCTAAATCACACCCTCTCTAAACTCCACACACACCTATATATATATATATATATATATATATATATATATATATATATATATATATTGTTTTATATATATATATATATATATATATAAAACAATATATATATATATATATATATATATATATATATATATATATAGGTGTCCATAAATAAATTCACTTTATTTATTGTGTTTCTGGGAAAATACAACTGTAGGAATCCGATCTAGAAGACGATCGCTTTATCCCTTAGACGATGCGAAGAAGAAAAGCTCTCAAAAATTCGACAGTAATTTAGATATCTATGTATCTGTACAATGAATGAGAAAAGAACTCTGTTTATAGAGTCAAAAATAACTGAAAAAGATAACTGTCTTCACAAACTGTGCATAGTTGAAAATCACGCAGGATTTAACATATGCAAGGTTATGAGCAGTTACTGGACGTGGCCTGTAACTGTTGGACACACGGCAATCGTGCATGAGTCGTGTGCAAGTTACAGGACACGCAGGTGAGAGATCGGTGGCATGACTGCCACGTACTCCAATTTGATGAAATCCACGCAGGCTTGTTGAGGACAAAATCTACGCAGACTTTGGATAGAAAGCTTCAGAATTCACGCAGATTTGGTGCAGAAAGCTTCAGAATCCACGCAGAATTGGTGCAGAAAGCTTCAAAATACACGCAAGCTTGAGGAAGAAAAATAGAAGTTCAAAATACACGCAGACTTGAATCAGAACTGCCAGCTGTCTTGATTCGACGTGCCTCGACTGACACAAAATCTCTGACATTGATTGCCTTGTCAGTCGTATTAAATGACAATAAGCTCTTTTGGTACGCCAACTTGATGAAGGCTGAGTCTTGTGGAAGAATATTTTGAAAGTCACGCAGTAGTCGGCTGTGATCTCTCGAGTTCCGTGCATACGTGGCATACGAGAAGACATTCTTTGACTGTCGTGCTGTCAGTCATAATGACACTCTGACAAATGATGAGCTGTCTCAGCGTAACTTTTAAACATTGTCTTGATCAACTCAGCGTGATTTTTAGACTTTGTCCTGATCAACTCAGCGTGACTTTTAGACTTTATCCTGATCAACTCAGCGTGACTTTTAGACTTTGTCCTGATCAACTCAGCGTGACTTTCATTTTTGAGGCCTACAAAACCTCCTTCAAAGTTTTCGAAAAATGATAAATTATTTCGAAATACTTTGAAATCGAGATGATAAAATGAATTTAGTCACGCTGAGATGACTTTAAAGAGAGATTTACTCCGAAATGATTGGACTGTTGGGATTCTGTGCAGTTAGGATCCCGTACAAAGCTCCTAAATCGAGGCAAATAATGATGTTGTCGTTTGGAATTCTTTATGAGCCTATAAATAAGCCATAAACCACTTCTTTCATTCTTTACTTGCTTTTAGAGAGAGAAAATCCACAGAAGAGAAACTTTATCTTCCCCGACGAACTTTATCTTCCTCGACTTCTTCTTCCACTTCTCAGCAGCAATGGCTCCTAAGAAATCCGACGCTCAGGCCAAGGGGAAAGCTCCTGCGACTTCCTCGCGTGCCACCATCGACAGACTCCCTCGACGCGAAGTCACGCATCCTCCTATGCAGCGTAAGTGATGGATGGGGATACGAACTGTTGAAGATGATTTGATGAAGATGACTTTGATGAAGATGAACTACACATAGAAATCTTAGGATCTTAAAACAAATAATGAACTTCAGAAATATATCCCCCCTTCTTAGGGCAAAGGATATTAATAAAGTATGCCCCCTCTTTAGGGTCGGCCATACTTCACATCTTCGTGTTTACGAAGCTCTGTGTTTCACGCAAATGAGCATGGCTCTCATGACTCTGCGTGATTTTTCATGTATTGGCAGAGATGTCAATGTTTGAATTATTCACGTAGCTTTCATGACTCTGCGTGATTTTTCACATGTTGGCAGAAATGTCCATGTTGAATTATTCACGCAGCTTCTGAGAGTCATCTTCTGGATAGATTAGTCTTTGATCTGTCAGCGTATTTTTGTCATTTTCACTTCAATGTGATTCTGGCAATGATGCGTGACTTTTCATTCTAATCTGTCTGGACTTTGCGTGAATTAGTCATCTGCGTGAATTAATCTCATGCATGATTTTTGATAGTATATCTGTCTGAAGTCTGCGTAACTTATGAAATTTCTTTCGAACGCTGCTATACACGCATAAGTCTCGTAGACATAGAAAACACATCTGACCTTGTCTTCTTTTATTTTCTGTAGTGAACATCAGAAGTGAAGAGGCAGATTATGAAGGGCACATGAGTTTTTTATTTAAACATGATTTTTCTCATGTGAAATTTCCTCAGTTTGACCTTCCAGAAGCCAGACTGTCGTTGTTGGCAAATCAAGACCATACAACTCTACTCTGTTTGATGAACGGTGAACCCTTTCAGAGTCTTGATTTGGTTTTCCATAAGAAACCAGCATTTCTGTTCGGGGATGCCATAGCACAGAAATCACAGCCAAAGGGCATCAGAGAGAAGGTTTGCTTTTATTTCGAAGGTGATGCAGGACAGCCTATGTACTGGCCGAAGGTTTCTAGGGGCTTATCTATCATGAGATTTATGCATGCCAGTTATCCTAGAAAGATGTCCTGGTACTTAACAGAATATCAGCAGGCAAAGGCGAGCCGTATCATTTACAGGAAGGAGGGATTCTTCAGTTCCCCAGAGAATCATGTATCCGTGTTCCGAGGTTTGAAGCCGGGATACGTACCACCCGAAGACTCATCAATATTAATGCCATTCAGGACGCCTGTTTTCATAAATGAATTCATGGCCAACGGGAAGGCATTTTACCCCACTGATTCAACGCCGAGGATGAGCGGCTTAATGAATCAAGAGAACGTGAGGTGGAGGACTTTAGTCCATTGGGCTCTGGAGAAGTTCGAGAGTGAGCTGAAGAAGCTAAACCTTTATGACGCAATCGTCAATTCATCATACGGCTTCAGACCCAACCCCTTTCTGTTCCTGGCCTTGGTTGAGAGGTATAACTACAGGACGGGGACATTTATGACTCCCAAAGGGGAAATGGGCTTTGCCCTTCATGAGATGGAATACATCTCGCATCTGCCTTCAGGCACACTACCGTATGAAGAGTATGTGCCTACGACAAAAGAGCTGAACTTTCTATCAGAGAAGAATCCGGAGATGGTACACCTGTTTGAAGAGATGATGTGCCATTTCGGCACATGTACTCTATATTACAAGAGTACTAAGGAAGAAACCGGCAACCACATCCAGAAGTGGATGTCCTATCTTTTTATGAACCGTGAAAAGGATGAGAAAAAGATAAACGAGAAGAGATGGTACCAAATTAGCTCCTTCAAGCCTCTCTCTGAGAGTGAAATCATTTATCTACTAGAGAAGTATGACTACAAGGATTTCACGATCGATGAAGACTGGTACGAGTTTAAGGCTGGAACCACCTTCAGCTCGTATGTGAGACAGAGTGGAAAGACTCTGTCAAGGAACGGTCACTTAGCCGAATTCCTATCTCTTTGGTTAAGAAGATTCGTCGTTCCTGGCTCCAGCTCTCTAGACAGAATACATAGAGACGTTATTTTTGCAGCCGTGCGCCTTATGTATGGTTATAAGATAGACTTGTTATCAGCGATGACCTGTAGACTGAACGCAGGTCTTCGGAATTTTGTAACCAATATGCTATCTGATCAGAGGAGGATGACCGATGAGTTTCCAAGGATAGAGATACCCTTCACATATCTATATGGTTGGCTTCTTCTCCATCATGACGGTCTGATACCTCCAGGAGCAGGAGGGAGTGGCAGTCTCTTCTTGGAGAAGTATTCTGGGGAAACTTTCTGGAAGGTTCACACTCTTCCAGAATGCAGAAATGTTCTGAATCGAGCGTCGCATTGGTCCATTCAATGTGTACCTCCACCACTGGGTTATGAAAGCATGCCCTTGAATATGATAGACGGAGATCAAAGGAACAGGCTAGATGATGTAGCCTTTCAGTGGTTGCAGAGAATTCGGCCCTCTCATCTAGTATACCGTCATGAAGAAATGACGTATCTGGAGCCGTATCTACCGAGCCGATTTGCCAGGCAGTTTGGATATGACCAACTTTATGTTGGGAATGCCACCACCTGCCTTTCTGCTCGTGGAGGGCTTATTGACGGAGCTCAGGCCGGGAGATATTTTGCGGCTAGAGATACAAAAGCTGTATTCTCTATGCCTAATCCTTTATCCAGCACGGGGACGAAGATGCTTTACATATATGCTCGCTTCTATGTTTCGTCAAGCACCTTCATGCCGAATTTCCATCTGAAGACTTTTGTAGCAAAAGACGACCCAGCTCCATCAAAGAGGTCGAAGAAGAAAATTGTTATTCAACAATTTTCTCCGAAACCGAAAGATGAGACAGCAGAGGTTGAGCCCCTATATGACTTATTTCAAGAGCAAAATTTTCCTGATGAAGTTCTTCCTCCCATATTTGTATCCCTTTCTAAGAGGAAGCGAAGTGATGAATCTGAGACAGTCTCCAAAAAGAGTACTAAGTCTCAGACATCTAAGAAGAAGAAGAAAGGGGTCTCAGTAACTGCCACTTCATCTTTAGGTGGCATCTCAGTTGATGAAGATGACGCCGCCAATAAAGACGAAGATACAGATAAAGACGATGCTCCTTTGATAACAAGGAGGTCAAGAGGCAGGTATGTCAAGAAGACCGTTGGCAAAATGAAGGGCAATGATCTCCTAGAAACGATTATGAGTGGAGGGGTCTTGCCAGAGATCAATGAAGCGGATTCTGCTGAGAAAATAGACTCTGATTATGTTCATCGTCCAGCAACTTCAGCTGAACGGACTGAGGTAGAGTCCACTCGAGCTCAGAAAACGACTGCTCCGACAACAAGTGGAGTAGCTACTGAACCCTAAGAGATGAGGATGATCCCTTTTGAGCATGGGACAGAGGGCGTCATCCAAGCATTGGATGATCAGATTGAATATTCTGAAGAAGAACCAGCCCCGACAGAAGTTATGGAACAACCGAAAGTTCCAGAAACTCAGGTGAAAGAAAATATTCCTTTGGCCAGAGGCGATGAAGACGTGCCAACGTCCGAGCTATCAGCTGCTGATGACTTATTAAAGAATGTTTGTAAAGACATCGTTCTTCGAACTGATATTCCAGGGAAAACTGAACCGGCAGTCAATACTGAACTTGCTATCATTACTGTTCCTGAGATTCATCCATCTCAAGGAATAGATAAAGATGTGAACATCATGGACTCCGGATCAGAGACTCATCCTGAAGCTGGGGAAGAAAAAGAGTCTGAAGAAGAAGAAGAAGCTGAAGAAGAAGAGGATTGGCATGCTGGCACTTCTACTCCTTATGATGAAGATAAAGTCAGAGGGAACAGAATGGAACTCAGCCCCGAACCTGCTCAATCTCTGGACAATACTCCAGCACCCAGTAATTCTGGAGCTGGAAGCAGCCACATGAAGCAGGTGTCGGATACCATCATGAACCGGCTATGAAAAGACGCAAGACTCCCTCACCACATAGAATATGAACCTCAGCCTGGTATAATTTTATTTCAGATTCTGTTTTTACTATTTCTTTTTCTTTAGATGCTGATTATTTTTTTTGACTAATAGGAACTTCTGCAGCAATGAGTTCGACTCATGCTCCACTTATCCAGGCTGATACAGATGAAGGGAGTTCGCACTTGCCAACTTCTCCAGTGGCACATACTTCCGTTCCCAGGATAGAGAATGTTCAAGCTTCTTCTTCAATGATGACAGCGACTCCTGGGTTTGAGACTGGACTAGCAAGAACTCTGGGAATGTATTCAGAGATCATTTACTCATATCTAGATACATACTCCAGACGTTTCTTGAAGGACAAAGCTATGCCCTTTCTGAGCTTCGAACTATGATCAATTTCCCACTCATGGCGTTGCGACATGCTGGTTGCGAATCTCAGTGCATCTTCTTCGAACATCTCCTGGATGAGTTGGAAATAACTATCCGAAAATACTGGAAGACTAAGAAGGAAGACATTCATTCTTTAACGGTGGCTGAGATTAGTCAACTAGAGCATGAAGCCCAGTCCCAACAAGCTGCATTAGAAGCATTTCTTGCCTCTTCTTCTGAGAAATTTGTAGAAAAGGGTGAAGAAATATTAGCTACTCGTCAGAGAGTAGAGCTTCTGGAGAAAGATAAAGCATCCAAAGCTGAAGAGCTGAAGAAGTTGAAAGAGAAGTTGGCTCGTCTTCAAGAGCGAATTGCTGTCATAGAAACAGAGCAAGCTGGGGTCATTGCTGCTTATATTTCTGAAGCCAAACCCTGTGAAACTCTTCAAAAAGAATGAGAGCAGATGCAGACAGAGCAAATTGAAGAAGTTAACCGTCTCCAATCTGCAATTATTATTTTTGATGAACAAAATGTCACAGTGGAAGCAGCAGAAAGAGTTCGAAAAGCTCATGAAGAGAAAATGAATGCTGTTCTTGATCGTATCAGGGAGTTAATAACTCCTAATAAGTGAATCTTTTTCATTTTCACTTGTATTCAATGTTTTGATTCTGAATGAAAACAAATGAGAATTCTTGATCTGATTTATGGTTTTGCTGTTTTGGTAATGATATATTGATAGAAAATATGTTCAGAGGTAAATAATACATGACACATTTCAATAGAATAGAATATACAAACAAGCTTTGTAATTCTATCAAATGATATTAAACCAGAAATGATCTTAGTTTAATACTGATTAGAAAAAATAGAATTCAGACATAAAAATATCTTTGAACTCAATTTTTCATGAACGGATGAACCGTCAAGCATTAATGAACGGGCGAACCGTCGGATGAATGTGATAAATGAACGGATGAACCGTCTGGCATTTAATGAACGGGCGAACCGTCGGATGAATGTAATAAATGAACGGATGAATCGTCAGACATTAATGAACAGACGAACTGTCGGATGAATGTGTCACTTCATTATTTGAGGAACTTCTGCCTATAAATATAGCAGAAATCTGACAAGAATGAACACTTCTACTCTTGAACATAAAAATGTCGTCTGAAGAAGCATCCAAGAAGGCTGAAATCGTCCCAAAGGTTCAGAAGGGCACTGAAGAATGCCCTGCCGATCCAGTTCAGCCGAAGGAGTTAGAAGCAGGCGAAGGTTCGTCTGCACCCAAGCCACCACGAGACATTTTGGACTTTCTACTTGATCCAGGAAGGACTGAAGAAGAGGAAGTCATGAGGATGGCTGCTTGCAAATTCCTCGTGGGTTCCAGCAAAAAAGGTCTCAGCTCTTTTGCTGATCGCATTTTCGAGAAGGACTGCAGCGGTCCGCGTCCAAATGTAGAGAAGGATGATAGTGACCTTCTTTAATATCATGTACTATCATATGATGAAATAACATTTGAATTTTATTCATGATCTTGAATTTTGTCTGATAATTTACAAGTATTTATATTTATACATAATACTTTTTAAGGAATTTGCCATTAATAGGCATCATAGCAATTCGACCATCCAGTTCTGAGAGTTGATAAGCTCCATTTGAGAAAACTCTGCTCACAACATAGGGACCTTCCCACTTTGCGTCGAATTTGCCTTTGTTCATATGAGTCATAGTCATAGGACGTCTGACTGTTAGAACAAGTTCTCCTTTTTGATATGCTCGAACTCTGACTTTCTTGTTAAAAGCTCTTGAGATTCTAGCTTGATAGAATTCGATATTCTGTTGAGCAGATAATCGCTTTTCATCCAGAGCTTCTAATTCCTGAAGTCGAAGACGATCATTATTCTCGGTGGTAAGTTCATTAGCGATTGCTATCCTTAAAGAAAGAATTTGAATCTCTAATGGAAGAACAGCTTCGCATCCATACACCAGAGAGAAAGGTGTACATTTAGTAGCATTACGAACTGTAGTACGGTAAGCCCACAAACATTCACCGAGTTTCTCACTCCAATTACGTTTGTTAGTAGAGACAAACTTCTTTAAGAGTTTGATGACGGTCTTGTTGAAAGCTTCTGCTAATCCGTTAGCTGTCGGATTATATGCAGTAGAAGCCACATTGTTGATCCGATGATCGTCACAGAATCGAGTAAATTTCTGGCTGACGAACTGTGGTCCATTATCATGAATAATGCGTCGGAGAACACCAAATCTGTAGATGACATGATGCTTGATAAAGTTGATGACATTGGAAGTTTTGACTTCAGATAAAGGAATAGCTTCGGCCCATTTGGAAAAATAATCTGTTATTGCGAGAATAAACCGATGACCTTTTGATGACGGTGGATTGATCGGACCGATAATGTCCATGCCCCAAGCTTCGAAGGGCCATGATGCTGCCGTTGGATGTAGAAATTCTGAGGGTTGATGAATAAAATCCGCATGGATTTGACAAGCTTTACACTTCCTTGCATATTCGATAGCATCTGATACCATAGTGGGCCAATAATAACCCATACGTTGAATACGGTCTTGAAGTTTTGGTCCAGGCTGATGTGCTCCACAAATTCCATCATGTGCTTCGCGAATAATTTGTTGAGCCTCATCACCGACAATACATCGAAGAAGTAAACCATCATAAGCTCGACGATATAAGGTTTTTGTAGTATGATTGTAATAGAATCTGAGTGATCGTCGTCTGATAGATGCTGCCTCACTCGGATTGTCTGGAAGAATATCATACAATACGAAATCTAAGAAAGGAAGTCTCCAATCTTTATCCGTATTCTGAGTCTCAGCTGCATTACTGAAGATGAATTCCATACTAGAATCAGATAAAGATGATAATGATTTACGACTTAATCTAAACCCTCTTGTTGCATTGACATCATGAGATATTGATTCTTCAATGTCAACTGGAAGTCCTAAAGTTAGATTGTTTTCAAAATGAAATAATTTTCGATTGCAGACAACAATCATTTGTTGACGTCTAATTGGAATAGCTAACACTGCCGCAAGATTAGCAAGAGCATCAGCTTCTGTGTTACATGCTCGTCTAACATGCTCGATGAAGAACTCTTCAAATGAAGAAGCCATAGATATAGCCGATCTATGATAAGAAACTAGATCTTGATGATAAGGAACTAGATCTTGATGGCGAACTTCATAAGTACCCCTTATCTGATTGACAATGAGTTTAGAATCTCCATACGCTTCCAAATGTTGAATATTCAGATGTTTAGCGAGTTGAAGACCAATAAGCAGTGCATTATACTCAGCTACGTTGTTTGAACATGGTTGATCGAGAGAATAAGCTCTTCGGATAGCAAGACCTTCTGGCGACACAAGAACGATTCCAACCCAAGCGACAATATCACCATTAGGACCTATTCTTGAAGCTCCATCAAAGAATAGACGCCAAGTAGGATCTTTTTCAGCAATTTGGTTTGAATCTAAGACTTCATCTGGGTTTTCATCATAGAGTTTTGAATTTTCTGGAATTGAATGAGCAGCCAGAAAATCAGCTAAAGCTTGTCCTTTGACTGATTTCTGAGGGATATAGTGCATATCATACTGAGCAAGTAAAATTCCAAAGTTAGCCAATCGAGAATTTAAAACACTGGGTTTCTTCATCATGACCCGTATAGGATTGATCCTAGAAATGACATGAATAGTCTGGCCAATGATATAATGTCGTGTCTTTTGGACAGCGAACATCAGGGCTAGACATTCTTTTTCGACCGGTGAATATTAAGGTTCAGCTCCGGTCATAGTACGACTGAGATAGTAAATGGCTTGTTCATGACCATTTTTATTCTTTTGAGCGAGCAATGCACCCAGTGAATGACTCATTGCTCGGGTATATAGGAGGAACGGTATTCCTGAGACAGGAGGTACCAATACTGGAGGGATCATCAGATATTGTTTTATATCATCGAATGCTTTCTGACATTCATCATTCCAGACAAAAGAAACACCTTTCTTCATAAGTTTATTGAATGGTCTGCAGCGTCCTGAAAGATTAGAGATGAATCTCCTGATATATAGCGATTCTTTCTTAAAATTCTCATAGCTCTTTTAAGGTGCGTGGAGGACGCATCTCTTGGAAGGCTTTGATCTTCTCGGGATCTACGTGTATACCTTTCGAGGTAATGACGAAGTCGAGAAATTTGCCACTAGAGACGCCTAAGAAGGACTTAGTAGGGTTCATCTTTAATTGATGTTTACGCATTAGATCAAAAATAGTCTTCAAATCTTGAATATGATCCTCTTTTTGTCGACTTTTGACTGCAATATCATCAACGTAACATTCGACTATTTTCTGCAAATGTTCACGGAATATAGTGCTCATGGCTCGTTGATAAGTTGCTCCTGCATTCTTGAGACCGAATGGCATCACTGTATAACAGTATGTACCGATCGGTATTCTGAAGGAAGTGTGTTTCTCGTCATCTGAAAACATTTTAATCTGATTGTACCCAGAATACCCATCCATGAATGACATCCGTTCAAACCCACAGGTATTATCGATCATAACATCAGTAATTGGTAGAGGGAATTCGTCTTTAGGACATGCCGTATTGAGATCGCGGAAGTCTATGCATACTCTAATCTTGCCAGTCTTTTTAAGAACAAAAACTATATTAGCCACCCAATCGGGATGTTGTTCCTCTCTAATAAACCCAGAGGCCATGAGTTTATTGACTTCAGCTTCAATTGCAACCATAATATCTGGACGAAATCGTCGCTGTTGTTGTTTGACCGGTTTAGCATTCGGCATGATATTAAGTTTATGAGTTACGATTTGTGGATCAAGTCCTGGCATATCTTCATAACTCCAAGTGAAGACATCGATGTATTCATGAATAAGTTTGATCATGTCTTGCTTATCAGATTCTGAAAGACTTTCACTGATGAATATTGGTTTGGGGGATCCTTCTTCACCAACATCTATTTGAACAAGTTTGTCTTCAGTCGGAGGTTCTTTTTGCTCGAATCGGAACTCCTATTGATTATCTAACCTTTGGGCCCATTGTTCTAATTCAGGTGAGATTTCAAATTTATCTTCGTCATCTTCTTCAGAACCATCGACGGAAACCATGTTGGAAGACAAGATATTACGGTGGGAGTCACCGATACTTGTATCAGAATCCCAAGAGGTAGTACTGGAAGAATCAGATCTCTTATCTTCGTCAGATTCGAGATCTTCATGGACAGTATTGATAAAAGGAATAGGAGCAATATAACCTAATCTGCATTTTGTCCTTCCATATTTTAAAGGAGGAATCCGAACAGGCATTCTTCTCCCTCTCCCATTACTGAGGCCAGTTCTGAAGTCATAGCCCATATTTTTGATAATATCTTTAGATTGTTGACTATAACGACGTAGTTGTAATCTTCCAGTATCATCGTTTTTGTCATCATCTTCTAAATCAGAAGGATTCTGGGGCCCTTTGTAGAAAAATATTGGAATGTCTCCTGGCTTTCTACTAGGAACCAAAAAGTATGAAGTTTGTACTGATTCTAGGGATACGTCCGTATGAAAAGTCTGTACAACTCCTATGGTTATTGTTCTCAAGTCATCTAACAAATGTAAATAACTATGAACATGATTACACACATCAATATACTGCAAAGATAGAGACTTTTCATTAAATTTAAAAGTAGCAGTATTTATATTGGGAGAAGGCGGAGCCTTAGAAATCTTAGCCAAATCAATGACTAAAGGGGGAGAAGAAGAGCGAGAGGAAGTTTTGTTTCGATTAAGATCGATAACAAATGGCTCAGAAGAGGTGAGCTCCCTTGAAGCCTGAGATGGAAGAGTAGTCCGCCCTCCAACAGGGATTACCAGAGTATCCTGTTTTATATGTGGAGATACAGGAACTGTAGTACGCCTACTGACAGGGATGATCAGTGTATCTTGAGTAGACGACTGAGGTAATGGAGAGATCTGTCCACTTACTGGAATAATTAAAGAACCTTCTCCAGAGGGTTTAGGAGATTGTTGCTGAGTAGTTCGACCTTTAACAGGAATTATCAAGGTCTCACTTTACGGATCCTCTTTCTTCATAGCTTGTATCACCCTTGTATACTCTTCTTTGTACATCCGGGAATCATTGAAATAAGCTTCAACCCCATGGAAAGGATTTATATCAGCAACTTTCTTTTGTACTCTTCCATTGCTGTTAATGTATTTAAAATATTGATGAAGAGTAGAAGGCACCACATTATTTTTATGAAGAAAGGGTCTCCCCAGAAGAAGATTATAAGATCCCACGATCTCAATCACATAGAAAGTGACTTTGGATCTGAAATTGCCTATCTGGAGTTTCAGATGAATCTTTCCCAAAGGCTCGCTTCGGCTTTGATTGAATCCCAGGATAGTAGTAACCGTCTTTGAAAGCTTATGAAGAGGGATTTTTAGTTCATCCAACAGACTCTTTGGCATTATACTTATAGCAGACCCTGGATCAATGAGGATACGGTCTACCTTCACCGTATCGATATAACCGGTGTAGTAGAGAGGCCGATCATATCGATTATCCTCCAGTAGCATGTCATCTTGCATAAAGGTGATATTTGGGATAATCTCCAATACACTGTTGCAATGTAAGCAAGTGGCAGGTTCTTCATCTGGCTTCTTTAATTGTGCTAGACAAGAATCAGCCTGAAGAAGTGCCTCACTTAACGTCTCCCGAGTCTCTTTAGAAAGACGTAGAAGTTCAAAGAGGGACATTCTAACTAGAGTATTAGCAAGTTGAGCTAGAATGTCGAAGTTATAAGGTTTCTGAAGCCCAAGAGGAGGGGACTTCTTGATTGGCTTATCAAATCGAGCCTGTTGTTTGCCTTTTTCAAGAGCTGTGGGCTTGGAAGGAGTAGGTACAACCGGTGCAGTTGAAGGAACAGGTGCAGTAGATGATTCTTCTTCAAGAGGAACATTAGGAGCATCTTTGTCAGCAGGAGGGATATCAGGAGTATCCTCTGGACTTTGGAATAATCCTTCAGATATGGTTTCCCTGTTCTAGTAGCACCAGCAAGTGCTTCTTCCTTATCTTTCGGCTCTGTGTCGGAAGTAGATTCAAAAGAAGTCATATGACATGACTTAGTTTTCCCAGCTTTCTTAGATTTTTGGAAAGTAGTCTTTTGAAGAGGAGGAGATTCAAAATCTGCCACTAGATCAGGATGAATCCATATGATTTCTCCTGTTTCTATAGTGATTGGTATTAATCCTTCAGACTGTGGAGGAGGAATATTCACTATTTCAAGAGTTGCCTTGGGAATAGGAACGATCCCGCTTTCAAGAAGTTGAGGAGGGAAATCTCCGAATTGCATAGAGACGACGTTGGAGGTAACGGTCTTATCTTTCGGAGTAAGAGTGATAGCTCCGGATTTAATCATTTCCTGGATCTTTCCTTTCAGTACATAACATGTACGAACTGTGTGACCCAACATTCTATGGTATGGACAGTATTTAGGATGATCCGTCTTACCAGCTTCATCAGGTTTCTTGATTTCAGGTAATTGTATTTTATTACCTTTCAGCAGACATTCAAAGATACCAAGAACATCATTGTCATCAAAAGAGTATTCTTCTTTGGGGCGAGGTGCTCTTGGTTGTTGAGTCGTAGAGGCAGAAGGAGTTTGAACAGTCGATGCATCTTTACTCTGAAGATTAACTTCAAGGGTTTCTTTTCCCTTGCGAGTATTGGATTTAGCATTATTGTTAGTACTTTGACCTGTTTCTTTGGGAGTCATCTGTACTCCTAAACCTTTGAAAGTTTCAGCACTAATTTCTGCAACTTTGGCACTAACTATGAAGGAAGGCCAATCTTGAAATTGAGTAGATCATGTCCACATGCTGATGATTGGCAACAAATTTGATTTGTATGTGTCGATGGTGACAGCATCAGGAGTTCCAAGAGGCATCTTCAGAGCTTCTCTTCGAAATCGTTCAATGAATTCCTCTGTAGTTTCATTATTTTTCTGCTTGATTCTTATAAGAGCAGACATAGTCATGTCATTGAGCCCTTCATAGAACCGTTCAAGAAACATTTGTTTGAAACCGGCAAATGAGGTAATACACCCATCCGGGAAACTTCTATACCATTCATAAGCCGCTCCTTTGAGACATTCGACAAACACCCGAGTAAGGAGGGCATCACTTGGTTGCAGCTGGTCAGTCATCACTTCAAAGTGATTAATAAATTGACTCGGAGAAGTGGTTCCATCATAGAATGAGATAGTAGTAGGCTTGTATTTAGGAGGATACGATACTTGCTTCCATTCTATCGGATAAGGTTGTTTGATGCCTAACCTTTGTAAACCAACCTTCTGTTTGAATGCCTCAAATTGAGTTCGAAGATTCCTTAATTCTTCAGTAACAACTCCGGAGGATTGTGGAGTTGTAGCTTGTAGAGAATAGTTGGGAGGAGGAACAGCATTATAAGCACTACCCCCAGCTCCAGAGTGACTAGGAACCGGTTGAGCTTGCCCAGGAGTATTGGATTGTACTGCTGGAGGAACATGTACTGGACTTACACCAGTGTCAATTGGTATGGCATCTGGTACAGTCTGTCGATTTTGCAGTTGGGTTGCCATGAGTTCATACATCGACTTCATAGTATCAGCCATAGATTTTATTTGCTGTTCCAAAGAAGCAATCCTTTGGTCTTGGGGAGTCATCGAAGAAGAAGGTTCATTGTTCAATTCAGTATTCCCATCCACCATATATGTTGTGACTGTACGAGGGATTATTGATAAATTAGTGGATGTTGTATGTTCTGAATCACTTCTTTGTGTATCAAAGTCATTTGTAGGAGAATTACCCCCAGTAGGAAGAGGTGGGAAGTTAGATTCTCCAAGAAATTCAGAATAATCTTCAGAAATCGAAGTTCTTTGATTAGAAGCCATGACTCTAGATCTGGTGCCTCTATACACTCCATCTGGACTATCAGTTCTACCCCCAGTATCCCGAGAGGTCATGTTGACAGAAGCAAACAGAGGTTCATCTTCATCAGGCATAGATTCACACTGAATCCGATTGAAGACAGATTATCGTTTAGTTTGACATCTGCATTGCATTGTGACTCTCGGTTGGAAGTCACATTCATGATCAGCATGGTCATGATCCATTGACTGACATCTGCATTGAATTATGACTCTTGGCTGGAAGTCACATTCAGCATGGTCATGATCCCTTGACACAGAATTATTCCTTCTCTTCTGTTGAAGGTGTTCTCGTAAATCGATATGTGAAGAGTGAGATATTCTTTGTGTATTTTTAGGAATATATTTCCGGTTCTTGGGTCTTGATGGCTCTTGATTATATAGAGAGTGATTAATGTGAGCCACATAATTTCTAGCATACTCTGCATCTGGATCTCTTGTTTTTGTTCCTGATTGGTATGGTTTTTTGACACCAGAAGTGCTTTCTAAACGGATTTGATCAAGTTTTGCTCTTAGATCAGTTGGAGGTAACACATTGGTTTTTGAAACTTGGAGTTTTCCTTCCATTGATCTGGATATTTGCAGAGAAGAAAGAGTTGAACCATCCCCTTGATTAGGAGTTGGTAACAGACCCTCTTTTATAGACAAATTCTGTGCCCAATTCGAAGAAGTCGTAGAAGAAGACATTAAGAAATGTTTCTTCTTAGACTTATTCAAGTTTTGAGACATAGAATACCTAGAAGGAAGAGTAGTCAAAAGACCATCTCCTTTTCTTTGACTAACAAAACTGTCAGTCAAAGCTGTTCCTGAAGTAAACACTACAGGAGCAGAAGAAACAACTAAAGAGTTATTTCTTTTCGAAGGGACTTTGTGAGCCATTTGTGGAGGAATTCTAGCAAGACCACCCTCAGTTCTAGTAGAACTTGGCAAAGAAGAAGAGATAGCTAAAGAGCTATTCTTCTTAGAGTATGCTGGTGACAATTTGGCTAAGGAGCCAGTATTGTCTGCGTATAAAGTCTTGGCTAAAGAGCCAGATTTTAGTGAAATACACGCTGGAACAGATTTGGCTAAGGAGCCAGTGCTGTCAGCATGATTTTTAAATTTAGAAATACACGCTGGAACAGATTTGGCAAAGAAGCCAGTGCTGCCAGCGTGACTATTGACTTTGAGATTGCACGATGGAACCGGCTTGACTAAGGAGTCAGTGCTGCCAGCGTGACTTTTGACTTTGAGATTGCACGCTGGAACAGACTTGGCTACGGAGCCAGTGCTGCCAGTGTGACTTTTGATTGTCGTCGTCTTCGAGCACACAAGAGCGTACGTGCTTGCAGTAGAGTCCTTGCCAGTATTAGAAGTAGACACTGTGGCAGAAACTTCACCATTGGTTGCCAACAAATTCTTAGGGACGTAGACAGATCGTCTCTTCGACTTGACAGTGGTGATAGAGGCTGAAGTGGGCTTGCCACCCTTAGCCCGTTGCATTTCTTCGTAGGCGAGTTGATCGAATTGGATCGATATCACCTTCTTCGTCGAGCCGACTGACGAAGTGTCGCATTGAGTTATTGCCATCTCAGAAGAGGAGATGGTTTTCCCCAGCAGAGTCGCCAATTTGTTTTCCATAAATAAATTTACTTTATTTATTGTATTTCTGGGAAAATACAACTGTAGGAATCCGATCTAGAAGACGATCGCTTTATCCCTTAGACGATGCGAAGAAGAAAAGCTCTCAAAAATTCGACAGTAATTTAGATATCTATGTATCTGTACAATGAATGAGAAAAGAACTCTGTTTATAGAGTCAAAAATAACTGAAAAAGATAACTGTCTTCACAACCTGTGCATAGTTGAAAATCACGCAGGATTTAACATACGCAAGGTTATGAGCAGTTACTGGACGTGGCCTGTAACTGTTGGACACATGGCAATCGTGCATGAGTCGTGTGCAAGTTACAGGACACGCAGGTGAGAGATCGGTGGCATGACTTCCACGTACTCCAATTTGATGAAATCCACGCAGGCTTGTTGAGGACGAAATCCACGCAGACTTTGGATAGAAAGCTTCAGAATTCACGCAGACTTGGTGCAGAAAGCTTCAGAATCCACGCAGAATTGGTGCAGAAAGCTTCAAAATACACGCAAGCTTGAGGAAGGAACATAGAAGTTCAAAATACACGCAGACTTGAATCAGAATTGCCAGCTATCTTGATTCGACGTGCCTCGACTGACACAAAATCTCTGACATTGATTGTCTTGTCAGTCGTATTAAATGACAATAAGCTCTTTTGGTACGCCAACTTGATGAAGGCTGAGTCTTGTGGAAGAAGATTTCGAAAGTCACGCAGTAGTCGGCTGTGATCTCTCGAGTTCCGTGCATACGTGGCATACGAAAAGACATTCTTTGACTGTCGTGCTGTCAGTCATAATGACACTCTGACAAATGATGAGCTATCTCAGCGTAACTTTTAAACATTGTCTTGATCAACTCAGCGTGATTTTTAGACTTTGTCCTGATCAACTCAGCGTGACTTTTAGACTTTATCCTGATCAACTCAGCATAACTTTTAGACTTTGTCCTGATCAACTCAACGTGACTTTTATTTTTGAGGCCTACAAGGTGTGTGTGGAGTTTAGAGAGAGTGTGATTTAGAGAGTGATATAGAGAGATAGATAGGTGAGTTGAGAGTGAGGAAGTAGAGTGAAGGGGAGGAAGGAGCTGCTGCCCCTTTGGCAGCAACAGGCAACAATAGGCTGCTGTCCTCAGGACAGCAACATTTTGAGAGCAACAACAGCAGTAGCTGCTGCCATTGCAGCTGTAGTATCCATATATATATATATATATATATATATATATATATATATATATATATATATATATATATATATATATACATCCACACACACACACACATATATATAGAGACACACTCAATATAATATATACATGAATATATATCTATATATGATACATGAAAATAAATATACACCCTCTTACCAATACATATATATACATACTCTCAAATATAAAGAGACACACACTCAAACTTAAATATATAACCATGTAATATATATATATATATATATATATATATATATATATATATATATATATATATATATATATATATTTATATATATATATATATATATATATATATATATATATATATATATAAGGATCTCTGGGACGCGAGGAGGGACGATTAGGACTGGGATAAGATTCGAGATTGGGCTGGCGAGTAGCGGTAAACAGCATCCAACATCAGGAGCTGAAGTTAAGTTCAGAGGCTGACAAGCTCTGTTGGTTGGCGTGTCATGGAGGCAAATTTTCGGTGCGCTCTGCCAGACAAGTGGCCTGCGGCTCGGGAACGCCTTCTCCGTTCGGTGTCGCTTTCTGGCAAACATGCATCCCCAAGAAATGGTCCATCCTGATATGGAGGGTCATCAGTAACAAGCTTCCGACCGACGATGCCCTGCACACCATTGGATTCAGTTTAGTATCCGCCTGTAACTGTTGTGCAGCTCGTCAATCGGAAACCGTTTACCATATTTTCATCCAGGAGGATCTCCCCGCTCAGGTATGGAACGCGCTTTCGCTGTGATGCAATCAGAACAGGGTAGACGGAAGCCTCAACGATCTATTAGCAGGGTGGGCCCTTGCCTCCCATGGACACCAGATCGTCGCGACTGCTGTCACATGGGTGTTATAGAAGAATTGCAACAAGGCCAGATATGAGGGCAACCAATACACCGCGAATAGGCTTATTCGGGAGGTGATCAGGCAGTGTCGAAAGATTCATAACATCTGTTCGCATGAACATACTGGTTATTGGGAGGCCCTTCTCAATTAAGCGCCGGTTTTGCTTCTTATTTTGTTGGTATACTTGTATAGGCGTCGACTTAGTTGCCTTTAGTATACTTGTACAGGCTTTGGCATTTTGAGCCTTACTGAATAAATGGGGGTGTTTTGGGTATATATATATATATATATATATATATATATATATATATATATATATATATATATATATATATATAGATGAGGGAGAAGCCGGATCGGCTGTAGCAGCGGGCGGGTGGCCCCCTTCTCGCCACCCCGCCCTTCCCCGTCGGCTACTGGTGGGTGGGTTGGCCGGTTGGCCTACACGGCTCGGCGGTCTCCTGTTTCATCCCCCTGGGCGGACCCTCCGCCTGGCTAGCCCCTCCGTGGGGTCTCCCGTACCTCGTCGCCGGATTCCCGCCGAGCGGCCCCCCCTCGTCCCCCCTCCCTCCACCCCCACCCCCTTTCCTCCCAGGCGTCGCCGTCAAAGTCGGCACCGACGCCACCGGTCGAGGAAGGGCTCCCCGTCGGTCCTCGCCTCGCACGTGGCCGCAACGGCTCCCCCGGCCGTCCACCCCGTCCCTCCGTCGGATGCGCCACCTCCTTCTCCGGTAGGAGCGCCTCCCCCCGCTGATTCCCCCCACCCTGGCGCCCCCTCCCCTCGTCGTCGCCCCCCCTTTCGGGGCCGACCCCCCCTCCTGCCGCAACGGCGCCCTTCCTCTCGATCTAGTGGCCGTCGAGCGCCGACGGCTCCGGATCGGTCCTCGTCGCCTCACCCTCCTCGTCGCCCGCCACTCCGCCAGTGGCCCCCCTCGTGGGCCACGGTGGCTGCACAACTGTCCGCGCCGTGGCCTGCTGCCTTCGTCCAGTCCCCCTCCCCGACGCAGGTCCCGCAGGCGGTGACGTCCCCGGCGAAGGCCCCGTCCTACCCCCTTCCCTCTTTCTCCGGAGTTCTACGGCGTTCCAGCCGCCTCATGCTGGAGGAGACCCCCCGCAGACTGTGGTAGGCTTTGCCGTCCGCCGCCCGCGAGTCCTCTCCTCCCGGCGGCTCACCAACCCCCCTCCTTTCGCATGCTCGTCGGGCTCAGCCAGCGTCGCTCACCCCCTGCCTTCGAGCATCGCTCGGTCGGCTCCCTCCGGGTGACTCCACCCCTGTCCCTGTCGGGACGGCCCCCGCCGGAGCCCCCGCTCCGGACCTCGCCCCTCCCCCTACCTCGCTCGCCTCTCTCTTCACCTTTGTCGTCGGAGGCCCCGGCCCCCCTCCCCCCCCTCCGTCGGCGATCACCCCCCTCGTCGCCTCGCCTCCCCGTGCGACTCGCCGGCGGCTGCCTCCCTCGCGCCGCCCGCTCCCTCGCGCTTCGTGCCTGGCTCCGAGCTTCCGCGCTTAGGGCCCCGCGCTAACCCCATAGGGCCCCGCGCCCACCCCCTTGGGCCCCACGCCCACCCCCCTCCCTCGGGCCTCACGCGTTCCTCTCTCAGGACGCGCGCCCGGACTAACCCCCCACCCCCCCCTTCGGTTTTCAAAATTTGAACTTTCAAATTTTGAATTCCCAAAAATAAAAAAAATAAAAACATTTTCAACCTAGTCGGGGCTGAGTGCCCACACTCTCCTTCTTTTCGAAATTTCAAAATTTTCTTTTTAAATCTTATGTATTTTCTACTTTGCCTTTCAGGGCTTTTGTGTTTTATGGACCCTGGCACTTGTACTGCTCGCTTCGAGCCACGCTTTTCATACAATAAAATTGCTGTTTTGAATATATATATATATATATATATATATATATATATATATATATATATATATATAATATGATACATTAAGATACTATATGATACATGAAGATACATCAAGGAACATGTCTCCAACATCCAAAATCTGAGATTAATCCATACAATATATCAAATACTTGGTGTGTCCAACATTGGGGGTTTCCCACTTGGACACAAAACTCAACAAGGACACATCCTAATGATCTCCAAATGGATCCAAAATGGACACAAATGGAGACACAACCATGGGGATCATTCCTATGGGTTCAAAATGGTCCTATATGCATGTATGAGTGAAAAAGAGGAGAGATTTTACCTTCCGGGAGATCAAATCCAAGGTAACTCCTTCCGACACGACACCGACACGAAGGGGCCTCCAAATAGACACGAACAAGATCCAAAGCTTCTCAAACTAGCTAGCTTCTCCACTTGATTGAAATAGAGAAGAAAAGAAGAGGATTGATGAAGAAATGGATTGATTTTGAGGTAGAAATCAATAAAGGCTCCTCTCAAAATTGGGGAAGAACAACAAAGAGAGTTTTTGTGGATGAGAACAAATGAAGTGACTCACCCCTTTCCCTCTATGTGGTCGGCCAAGAAATGGCAAGGTGTCCCTATTTGCTGAAGTCTAAAATATCCCCCACTTGTCCTATTGATTTAAATTAAAAATAGGTTTTATTTTGGGCCTAAATTAGTCTAGTTTAAGTCTCTAATTAACCCAACCTAGTCATGAATATTTAGTCTAACTATATTAACTTAAATATTATCATATGTGGGCCATGCCTAACAAATGAGTGGGTCCCACTAGAGTCAAAGCTACCTCGGGTCTCTGTTACAAGTCGGATTGAGTTGAAATTCGAACCCGACTCAAATAACCCCAAAATAATATCATAAATAAAAAATAATTCCAAAAAATATTCTAAAATGAAAAATGTCCAAAATACTCTTGTTCTTGAAAACTGGGGGTGACAGTAGACACCCCCTGTGGTTATCGGTGGCAGTCCTCCAGACGTGAGTTTCCTTGCAATGCTGGCAGAGATTGTCGGGCTGAAAAGCTTGTCTTCTTTCCTCCCTTGTCGGAAAGAACCTTTCGGGTTGAATTACAGGAGGCGACAGGAAATTCCTCGTCTCCCAGAATTTGCACATGTTTCTGAAGTTGCTGTTGGAAAGGTGCTGGTTGCTGCAGTCGTTGGAAAGCGGACTGTCGATCTTCAGGTGCTGCCGACTTATCGCTGTAGCAGTTGATGATGACTTGGGTGCAACGACGTCCTGAGAGGGGCTCATCACACTCCAAGGTTGCTTCCTTCTCCTTGCGTTTGTGAGTAATCACCTCTCGCAAGTCGGTAGCGGACTGATCTACCTTTGCCTTTCATTTGTGGACTCGGGTATCCCGAGCACACGGGTGCGTAGGTATCATGTTTGCTTCCTGACCTGAGGCTAGTAAAAGTACTTGCTCTCGATCGTTGGAGGGAGACTTTTGAGACCCACCCTCTCCGTTAGCCCTGGGGGACTGGACGCGGGTGGTTCTGTACAACTTTCCATCAAGAGCCCGTATAACAGTTAACGGTGCCCGCTGACGGTTAGCAACTTGGACAGTTGACTAGGCTTGTTGGGCCCGTACTGCCCTAGACTTCTTTGACTTAGCACCCGAAGGCGTATAGTAAAAAGAGTCCAGATTAATATATTCCACATTCTAAATGGGCCGCATGGAGTCAGGCCCGCATGAGATACGGTCGAACACAAATCTTCTGACAAGGCCGCATGAGACACTCTGTCTGTAGCCAGGACTGGCTGCCACATGGGCCATCTGTCTACGGCCAGAGTTGGCTGCCGTATGGGCGATCTGCCTGTGACCAGAGTTGGCTATCGCTTAGTCGATCTGTCTGCGGCCAGAGTTTGCTGCCGTATGGGCGATCTGTCTGCGACCAGAGTTGGCTGTCGCATAAGTCATCTGCCCATCTCTCCTATGCGGCCTCTCCCTCGTCCGTATGGATTTCCCTTGTGCCCCCAAAAACTCAATATTATAGTATTTTCTTTTATTGGATTTGGGGACAGTGAGGTTATTTGCGGTCGGAAGCAAGGCCGCAGGAGTGTCTTGATGACCGTCTTGGGCTGCAGAAGGAGCTTCTTCGAGAACCTGGTCGAGGGAAACAATTTTGCACTTCGACATGTTATGGGCTCTCTTTGGGTTGGCTCGCTTCTGTGATGGGCTGGTGCTCCCTTCAGAGAGCATTTCTTCGAATGTTCGTTGGTCAAATCGAACCACGAGCATTTGTTGCGTAGAGCCGAGCTTAGATGCGTCAAATTGCGTCACCATCTTCTCATCAGAGGAGAAGGATGTCCCTAACAGATTTGCCATCATGTTTGCCATTAAATATCAAGCACAATAAATTACAGATGAATTGAACTTGATTGCAAACGCTCTTGTACAAGAGAACGCCTAGAAAGAAAGCCTAGGAGACAATCTAAGTATAATTGTTTAGTTTTGATTCTGGGGGTGACGATAGAGGCTCGGGAAAGTGTAGCAACTCTACCTTACTCCTTGGACTATCTGACGCGCTCCTTGCTCTCAAAAATTGCCTTTCATAGATTATCAGCCTTGGATTGCCAACCATTTGCCTGGGTGTAATATCCTGCTATTTATAGTATTTTCTGCAATAGCAGCTTTTTGGGCCACATAAAGGGCCACGTGGCCACGTGTCTCTCATAGCGCACAAAGACCCGATCTCGGGCTGCCAGCTGGTAGGGGTTGTTGAGATTTTGTTGTAGCAAATCTGGGTAGTTGAGACTTGGTTAGCCTGCCACGTGTCTCATCGCAAGATAGGACCAGTCTGCTTGCGTCATTTTAAGCCGCATAGGCCCTTCAGAGCTCGACCATACTGGACAGCATAAGACTCATGCGGCAGTCTCCCTTAATCCGTATGTAGCTTGGGGACTTTTGAGCTGCATAGGTTCTTATATTCTGGGCCGTATAAAGCTCATGCGGCTCGGATTGCAGTTACCCTTGGCCGCATGAAATATATAGATTGAGTTGCATAAGGTTCATGCGGCTCGGATCGCATGTCCAGTCTAATCATGTCTTATCTTCTTTTCAGAGTATCAGAGTTGTTAGAGCTGTCAGTCTTTGCCAGAGTTTGTCCACTTTATCAGACCAGAGTCAGCTTTATCAGAAGGATTAATCAGCTTGGCCGCATAAGTAACTATTCTCTTTGTGGCTCAAAAGTCAGTCTAGTGAAGATGGGCCGCAGGAGGCGTACTGAGTCTGTCATGCGACTCTTCTTTTTGCGGGTCAATATGTTCCAGGGTACTCATGCAGTCAATTGTGATCCATATAAACCCCATATTTTCCATGCTTCTACAATAGGTATCCAAATGAAACTCATTCTAACCATCCTAACTAAGATCAATCCACTCTCTAACCATTCTAAAACTGAATTTAAAACACAATTAATCTTATTAGGCAATAAACCAGACACATGGGGTGTCCTAATTTGGGATCTATCAAGTAGGACATAAAATACATTTTTAAAATCCTCAAGAGAGCTCTAAATGGCCTCAAACTTGAATCTAAAGGGGGTACATGCATGGGAGTGGATCCTATGGATTCAAAACTAACTAATATGTATAGGAAATCAATTTAGAGGTTTGGTTTTATCTAATGAGATTCTCAAGGGTTATCCCAGGAATCTTCTCAAGTAGTCCAAACTGTGATTGAGTAACTCTCTATACTGCCTATCCTATATCCTAGCAGCAGGCTCGTAGCAGCACTCTAAGTCGAGCACCACTATGAAATCGTACTAGTTGCTACTCTGACCTGTATGGGCTACCACAAAAATGTGTCACAACCTGCACCCTAATTAGGGGCACGAGAACATGGGTACGTCCATCCTACGTTGCGGTGTCGGTGGTAGAACGTTGTATAGGTCATCTATAACATCTAACATCTAACAACAAGGAAATATAACCTATCATCTCTGCACGAAGGTATAATATAACATCTCAACTATATAATCTCAATCACAAGACTAAGGAAGATAGAGCACGATATGGAATCAGATAAAAGAAAAAAAAACTGAATATAAATAGAGTTATCACACCATACAAAATAGATGTCCAACACAAATAAATATAAGTCCTGAATATAAATAAGTCTCAACTAACAATCAAAATAATTCGATACAAACTGAAAGCTATAATTACTAGACTATACTAGGCACTCTCTACTGAGCTAGATCCTCCTCAGGCTCCTGCGTACCACCCTCGTAGGCCCCATAGAAAGTAGGACAGTCGTCTAAATCATCTGTAATATTTTGTAAACATATCCAGTCAGGATGGAACGAGTACATCACCTATAACAGTTCAAAATATTTGACAAGCACTATGAGTATAAAATAATAATAAAATTCTTGATGATCAAGTTATAGAAGTAATGTATAATGAAAAGACAAGTGTATAAAGAACATATGAGAACAGAAAGATATGTAATAATGGTAAACCTGTCATACAAGATATGTTGTGGACAACTCAGACAACTGTATTAAGACCAGTGATTTGAAATACCAAGTTTGACATGTGAACGGCTAAAAAGAGATATCCGGCAACCATACACGTACGTGTGTGGCCGTTATTATTCACATAAGACCAATGGAATAGAATGGGTATGTTCACATGTCTCTAGGTATTCCCCCGCCTGACTAGTACACATGGAATCCAGATTCTTCGACACACATTTCATTATTCGTGATAGATGCATTAGTCATGATTTACATTATTCGTGATAGTCATGAAACCACGTATCTCAAGTCAAAGAATCCATAAAATACCAATCCGTGAGTCCATCGTGTTAGAATCAAGATAAAATACTAATATAACATGCATCACAAGATATATCAACATAATAAAACTATCAGAGAATGTACTCGCCTGATACCCTGAGTGACTGATATGAATAGATGTCTGAACTGATGTCACAGAGTCCTAATTAGAGCAACACATGTTATAAAGAGTTCAATTTGAAATGATAGAAATTTACAATGCAATCTATATGTTTCTAAGTCAATCTAGGTCAAGTCAACTCTTGGTCAACTCTAAGTCAACTCTGGTCCATCTTGGGTCAAACTACGAGTAAAGATTAAGCTTCTAAGATTTTGGTTAAACTTAGATTAGTGGTCAACATCTATGATACTTAGAATATGTTAATATATATACATACCACATATATCCTTACCCATATAGTACCACCCTAATACATACATATAGATATCATATATCAAGTATATACATATCCTCACTATGAACTATAACCTATATCTATATACTCTCATAATATATATAGATACTATATAACCCAAAAATATATATATATATACATATCTATATAACCCTTCCACAATCTAACATCACCTACTTAAACTCAAACACTTAGACACTGACCCACTAACACTAGGATATCATATCAACCTTGGTCATATCGGCATCCCAATACCAATACCTTGGTTGGAATCCAATACCTTAACTTGGGTAAACCTAACCTTACCTTGATATCTTGATACCTTACCTTGGTACCTTGATACCATACCTTGGTCATAAGGTAAACTAGTCATTTACTTTGAAGGTAAAGGTAATTCATATTTACCTTAAGATACTAACTTGGTATCATGAGATACCAAGATATCCCTCAATTATCTAATTAACTAACTATCTAATGTACTAACATAACATCTTAACTAATATCTAACATATAACCTATAGAGACTAACTTGCTAACATACCAATATCTAGAACTATTATAACCTACCAACATATCAATATCTAACATACTAGATATCTAACATCAAACTATCTAACAACATATCAAATATCTAACAATATACTAACCTCTACTATCTAACTAACACTCATACTAACAAATATTATCTAACAATAATATATATATATGTATTTTATCATACGTATACTCTATGATACCTATATTCACTTAATATCCATACTACATAGGCTCATAGGTTACACAAAATGCCTATGTCGTATAGGCACTCTTCTACTCAAAATTAATACTGTACCAATTGGGCCTTCACTAAATTCTAGGATTAAAGTATATTAAAGCTCTTCGTGTTAGCTTTCCGAATCTTCAAATGGATAGCATTTTCGTGTCCGAAAGCTTCCGAAATTGCAAAAACACCGAAACGCATTTGTCTTTCAGACAACTGATACTCAAATAGTTTTACAAAAAGTTCTACAACAATTTTGGCTTATTAAAATATATATTTGGAAAGCTAACTTCGATATGGTTCTTTTAAAGAAAACGAAAGATTAATCGGAGTTCTGAGCTAAAAGTTAAAAGTTATGGCATTTCTAAGTTGCTTTGGTTACTAAAAATGTGGATGAATATTATAACAAATTTGGATTGTTTTGGATAAAAGAAACACATGTAGGCCAAGATACTTGGATACCAACATAGGTATCCAAATGAAACTCATTCTAACCATCCTAACTAAGATCAATCCACTCTATAACCATTCGAAAACTAAATTTAAAACACAATTAATCCTATTAGGCAATAAACCAAATACATGGGGTGTCTTAATTTGGGATCTATCAAGTAGGACACAAAATACATATCTAAAATCCTCAAGAGAGCTACAAATAGCCTCAAACTTGAATCTAAAGGGGGTACATGCATGGGGGTGGATCCTATGGATTCAAACTAACTAATATGCATAAGAAATCAATTTAGAGGATTGTTTTTACCCATTGGAAGTTGGATCCCAATGATACTCTCAAGGACACGGCTTCGATACGAAGATCCTTCCAAAATAGACACTTCTCCTCGCACTTTGCTCCAAATCTTTGCTAGCACCCTCCCTTGGTAGTATGAGAAGGTTGGATGGAAGTTTTGGTGGAGGAATGAAGAGATTTGGAGATCAAATCAAAGAGGGAAGCTCTCTAATTTGGGAAAGAACACTTTGTGAAGGAAAAGAGGCAAGATAGAATGAAATGAAAGGAAGGAAGGCTAACCTAACTATAGTAGCTGTCGTTAAACCCTATTGGGCCTTGGAGGAAAGCCCATTAAGGCCTCAACTAGTCCACTTGGTTAATTTTAAGTTAGGTTCAAGTTTGGGATCAAAAGGGTTAAATTTAAGCCTCTAACTTAACCAATCTAACAAGTGGGATTAGTCTAAACTTACGAACTTAATTAGTGGGGTTTGTGGGCCATGTCTAACTAATCTTGGGGTCCCGTCTAGAGTCTAAGCTACCCGGGTCACTAACACAAGTCAGAACGAAACGAAACTCAAACCCGACTAAACAAATCCCGTAAAATTAATATTAAAATATAAAAATTCCCAAAATATTAAAATATGAAAAATGATCAAAATTACAATACATCAATTTAAATATTATTAAAATAATCTAAAATTCACTAATTAATCAAAATCCTAAATAATTCAAAAGTCATAAAATGACCAAAATATCCTTAGCCTAAAAGTGGTAATTAGCTAATCTAATCACATGGGTTAGGCCTCGATGGTCATGGTTAGTCTCTAGGCTAAGCAGCTCTAAGGTTACACTAGCCAAAGAACAAAATTACAAAACACTAATTTAATGATATTAAAATAATCAAAATTTACTAATAAATCAATAACATGATTTAAACCTATTATTAAATAATCAATTTTACAAAAATTCAAAATTATTCTCATTTTAGAAAAGTGATGGTTACAATATTAGAGAGGTTGTCTACAAATTTACACTTCTACCATCACTAGAGGGAGTTCAGATGTATTACATGTATCGTATATGAGGAGATGTAAGGTAGATAGCAGTCATGTGTTGGATCACTCTGAGATCTTGAATCGAGCTTATCATATTAGGAGTACCGTATAGAGATTTTAGATTGAAGAGTGAAGGTTTGAGGAATAAGACAATTTATTTCGTTTGTGTGTCATGGAAGCATCACTCGCTATGTGAGTCAACCTGGGAGCGCGAGGTCAACATAAATAAGCATTTTCCCCATATTTTCGAGGATCAAGGTAAGTCTTGTCATACTTGGACTTTGTCTTTCGTATTGACATTCTTTTGTTTATAGATATCTTCATTTAGTTTCATTTAGAGAACAAAATTCCTGTACGCTGTATTGAACGTAATCCCGCTCTTGATTTTCCCAATAACCTAAGTGAATATTTAGTATGTGTTTATATATGTATTTGTATATTAATTATTATATACAACTTAATACCTTTTTTCTATACAACTTTATATATATATATATATATATATATATATATATATATATATATATATATATATATATATATATATATATATATATATTTTTATATATATATATATATATATATATATATATATATATAATATATATATATATATATTATATATATATATATATATAATATATATATATATATATATATAGAGAGAGAGAGAGGGAGAGGAGTAGAGAGTACATACCATGTATTGATCAATACTAATACTACTAGATCCCTCTTTCTCTCTCTCTCTCTCTCTCTCTCTCTCTCTCTCTCTCTCTCTATATATATATATATATATATATATATATATATATATATCAGCGTGGACAGCTACTTCGGCGTTCTGGAGGAGCTCAAAGAAGACATGGCCTTGAACCCGAGAGACGACCAAAACCACTCGACCCCAATCCCCAAGGCAATCTTGTCTAACCCTGACGAACCAACCACCTCCACGTCAATCCATTGTTATAATAGCACCGATGAATTTGGGGAGATGCACCCAGAGGTTAATAAGAAGTTCAATACCCTGGAGGAAGACCCTCCCCCTGACAGGGATCAAAGGACAAATCGAGGAAGTAGCAGCTGCGGTGGATGACGACTCGACAGGATCCATATCTGATGATGACCTAGAACCAAAGGAAACCTCGGACGCAGAAGAAGAAATCATCGAAGATCCAGTGTCGGACGAAGAGACCATGAACCGACTGATGGTTTTCCTTACTAAGATTTTGGACTCCACCCCTGAGGGTGAAGATGTTAAAGAGATCAGCCTTCTAACTTCCCTTGCTCTCAGATCCGAGCAGGCCTTCCGTAACAGGGTTCAGAAGTCGGACGCTGCCCTGGCATCCCTTCCGAACCTCCACAAAATTTTCATTGATTACATCCACGCTCACGCCAGGCGTGAGGTGCCTACACCCCGACGCTCCCTCCGCTCGAACAGAAAGAAGTAGTTGATTGTCAGGTGTCCTGTTTTTTGGCTTAGCCATGCCCGGTAAGTTTTTAGGGGCTCATCCCCACACTTGTAGAAGCAAGGGCCATCTTCCTACTCCATTTCCCTTCTCCCCTTTCTTCCCGTGTTTTCAATGAAGGCCTAAGCCACCATGTTTCTTGTGGTTTATATATATATATATATATATATATATATATATGAAAATATATATATATATATATATATATATGAGTTTAAACCCTCATCCTTTTAACCTTTTATTACACCCATTATCTATACCCAAAATCTATTGTCAGTAATACCTATAAAACCCCCATTAACCTTATTACTGAACCAATTTAGCAAACCCTTTAACACATTACCACACCATTCATTAACCCATTTATTTTATTTATATGGACACGAAACTTTATAACCAGCTACCTAAAAGGCTAATATAGCTTTTAAAGCTCAAACTCATATAATAAAACTCAAACACATTATGACCAAGTCCTATATCCCAATAACTCGACCTAACGATAACTGTTGATCACTATACTTCTTCCTATTTCCTTCGAGCCCCCTAGAAGCCCTCTGAATTTTTGGATTTATTTCTATATATTTAATATGATTATTTAGTATAAGATAATATTTTAATTTCAATTTTAACTATTAAATACCCTTTATCGTAGTTTTGCTTTTAGAAGCACAACAATTGCCAATATCTCAAAACAAATTTCATATGTGTGATCTAGATGAATCCATATTCATTTATGCATATCATGTCCCACTCAATCATGTCTCATTGTACTATATTTTTATTGTACAAATTTTCGGTCAAAAGGCCAATTCTAACATTTACCATATTATCGTTGTCCATTCCAATTGAAATTGGAGACTCGATTTCGACTCAAACCCTGAGTCTACTACAAACATGCCACTTGTGTCCCATTCAATTTAGTTTCCATGTGCTACTTATATACAAAAGTCACACAAGACGCGTTTCGGGCTTTTAAGAACACGATTAGCTACCCCGACCCGAAAGTAGCCCAACTAGTTCGGGTAGAGCATAATCCAGGTTATCCTAACCTAATAGGATTAATTTAAATTAATATTTATCAGTATTTTTCTAGCCATATTAGATTTAAACCCACATGCAAACCCTCCTTAAAAAACTTTCCTAAATAGGAACCCACAAAATCTTTTAAGATTCAATCAAACTTATTTTTGGATTTGGGCCACAAAATTCCACCAAACCTAACCAAAACTACCTCTACTCAAACCCTAACCCTCCTACCCTAAAAACCCTTTATATATATCATCCTATTGGTTGCCACCCACTCCTCCATAAGCCTAAACACAAGCCCCTCTACCTGTCGAACCCGCCAGCACAGCCGCACAGTCCAACAAAGCCTATTCTCGACCACTTTCTGACGAGCCACTACCTCCACGATGACCCCAAGAGAACCCTCTCCAACCCTATCAAACCTCTAAGGAGCCTCGGCTATTTTTTTGGTCGGTAGAGGACTAAACTTAAAACTTTCAGCTATAACAAAAATTTTAAACCAGCAGGTTGGTCAACTTTATACCTGTTCCATCACTTTTTATTGACTAAGCCTTAATTAAACCAACTCTAACACGTACCCCTATGTGTCCTCTACCTTCCCTCAAATTTGTAGCTCGTTGATTGCAAAATTTTGTCCGTGGTACGAGTTTTACGACAAGGTATCTAGGCTGTAACTACCTAAATTCAAAATTCCTATTTTTGAAAACAATGTCCATATTTTTTCTTTATTATAAAAATATTTATCAAATATTATGTAGATTTTAATTATTATTATTATATTTAGTTAATTTTATTTTCAAAATTATTTTATTGTTAATTAATTATTTGTGAAGCCTACCAAGCCTTGGGCTTGGATTATGGGCTACTAGCTAATATGGTATTCCTAATTTTATATTAAATATTATTGGTCTTGAATTTAAGATTAATTAGTAATTGGTAGTTAGTTACTAATTAGCTACTAATTATTGGATTAGTTAGGGGTTAGTTGTTAGTTAGTTAGAGCTGTTAGTAGTCTTTACTAAAGTACCCCTAGATCTACTACAATCTATAGGTTTGCCACTATGGCTTGGAGAGCACTCCATTCTTCCTATTAAAATATTGGGACTCCTAATATTTTATTACATCAATTTTTTGTACTCTCTCTCTCTCGTCTGTCTCTCTCTCTACAGCCAGTCTTGCTCCACCCCCTGTCCGCCTTCCTCCGACCGAACTCCGACGAGCTCCGCCATCGTCCTTTTCTTCTCCAGCATCTCACTGACCAACTCCTTCCCAACTTTCTCGCCTATTCCCCTCGGTCACCGCCGCACAAGCCCACCCCGACCAACCATCGTCTCCTTCACCATCGCAGATACCCTAACCACTGATACCCCCGTTCCACCGCCTGGACCCCCGACTCGCTACCACCAACTGTAGCCCAGATATGATGCCACCCACCAGATCTAAAACACCGTCATTATCTTCTCCATCGCCCACAGATCCGGCCTCCTCGGCCGTCACCGACACATCGTCGTCTCTATCAACCACCCGCCACCGTCCAACAACCCGACTTCGGCCAAACAACCATAACCACCAAACAAATGACCATAGCCACTCACCTTTGGGAGTTGCGTCACCTTCATCTCCACCTCCGTTGAAGCCTTCGTCTGCTTCACCGGTTCATATCATGTGCCTTCCCATGCACTCGAGCCTCCAACGCATCCACGCCCGGATCCGATCCCCGTTGTTGCGAGCGTCGCCTATTTAGCGGTTCGACCGTCGCTGCTGCACTCTGCCCGAACCACCAGCTCGAGTGTCGACGCCCCCATCAGCGCCACCGATCTTCGCATCGAAGGTTGGTGAGCTTCTTCCCTCTCAAAACACCCTCTTTTCTCTCACTCTCCACTTCCTCTCTCGCTCTGTTCTCTCTTTTCCCCTTTTTAATTATGTTCTCTTTCTCAGCCGAGAATTGAGATTATGGTTTTAACCCTAGTTGATGGATTGGGTTCAGGCTCGATTATAGTAAGAGCTGGGCTTGGGTTTCAAGCCCATGGATGTGTTCTGTGTATTAAAATCCTGATCATAGCAGTGGGCTGGGCTTAGAGCCCAGCAGTTTATATATATATATATATATATATATATATATATATATATATATATATATATATATATATATATATATATATATATATATATATATATGGGAGTGGATCAAAAGCCCCCCTTAGAAAACCCCCTCACTCTCAGCCGTCCATTTAATGTTAATATTAATGTTAATGTTAATATTAATGTTAATATTAATGTTAATGTTAATGTTAATATTAATTTTTAATTTTATTTTTATATTAATGTTAATGTTAATATTAATGTTAATGTTAATATTAATTTTAATGTTAAGTTTAATGTTAATTTTAGTATTTAACATTAATATTAACATTAATATTAACATTAAATGGACGGCTGAGAGTGAAGGGGGTTTTCTAAGGGGGGCTTTTGATCCGCTCCCTATATATATATATATATATATATATATATATATATATATATATATATATATATATATATATATATATATATATATATATATATATATATTGTATTGGACTTAAACCCATAAGTATATACATTTATATATAAATTTGTTATACAAATTTAGAAATATTTACTGTATATTATTATTACTATTATTATCTATTTTCAAAACCATTATTATATGGTAAATATAATATATATATTTATATATTAGATAATTTCTAAAGGTATTTATAAAAATATATATCTATATACATTTTATCAAATATATTTGTAAGTGTTAGTATTTTGTTTCTAAATTTATCATAGAAATGTTATACTTTTAAATATTTCCTAAAATGTACCATAGCTTCAAAGAGTATAATTTGTTGTATTTATGGGATTATCAACCTCCTAGATAATTTTAGGAAATCTCAGGACTTATTTCTTATGTTTTTTTTAATTGATTAATCATTTCTAATCGAACGTTTCCGTTTCCTTGTGACTTCGGAACCAATCATGGAATATGTTGGACTGTAGAATCGATTTTGGACTATTCTGGGCTTGTTGGAATGGAGTGTTTCACCATTTAGGATCACCTATTAGATGTTAGCTTCTAATACTTTTCGTGTTGACACATTCGTGTCGTTCATGTCGACTTCAGATACCCGAGGCAAGTACTCATCATGAACGCTTTTATTTTCTGATAGTTTTCATGCTTCTAGATGCACATTCCTGATATCGACACGACTCTTACACGAGATTTGTATTATGGATTCTATATCATGATTCTCGTGTTTACCGTGCTTCCGTGTTTATTTTGTTCATATTATGATTTAAATCCATAATTATTAATCAGACATGAAATACTTTAGTATATATGTGATCAAACCCTTGTACTTCGTGAATACCATGCCTAATAGCTAATCATACCCTCACGTATGATTGAGCCATACCATGTAGATCCCTTAGTCGATCATATATAGAACATGATATTTCAATTACACTTAGTATAGTGATGACTCATGCACCCATATTGTTACGTCACATATTTGATTTCCATGCCATGATTAGTCTTACTTCTATTTTCATATTCGTCAGATTATGATTATTGTTATTTCAGTTCTCTACTCTATTACATGTCTTATAGTTTCTATCATGCTATGAATAGTGGATCATGAATTATACTTGCTCTAATCCTGACTAGATAATCATATTTTAGGCAACTTAGAGAATTGGTATACCATCTACTATGACACATCTGAGGCAGATCTTGGTTTAGTTGGGGATGCAGGAGATGACATAGTCGATGTTCCACTGGAGGATGCTTAACTTAGCTTAGTATTTACTTTCTATCCTTAGATTTTCATTTTTAGAATATTTGCTGAGTTGTAATAATTTGAGGATGACTGTACTCGACTATCAGATTTGTACTCTGTGGATTTACCTTTCTATTTTATATCTTCCTGCTAGTATTTGTGATTGAGTTAGATTCTGTTATCATGATTATATTATATTGCTGGATTGAGATTGGATATATTTGAAGATTGATGGCTTACTACCGCCGACCCTACAGCATAGGCTGGACGTGCTTCCACGTATTCGTGCCTGAACATCCGGGTGTGGGTCATGACACGTTTTTATGGTAGCCCATGCAGGTTGCGTCTTTATAATTAGAGCGATGTCATGGAAGTGCAACAACTTAGTTGTACTACTGTGAGCCTGCAATAGGATATAGGAAATAGGTTATTAGGATAAAGATACTCAATCACAAGTTAGGATTTTCTGAGATATTCCTGGGATGACCCCTAAAAATCTCACTATAAACCTTATCTCAAAATTCGTTTCCCTGATTTCCTACTCTTCCTTGATTCATTGTTGAATTTAATTCATGGTGCTCGTTGTTGACTCTGATTTTGTATCAAGATGAATTTTATGGACTAAATTAAGGTATAATCTGATGACATTATTAATGAGGACAGTGTGAAAGTTAAATATTTGTTTTAGTTATGGAGTCTAGAGTTTATCGCAGTTATACTAGCCAGCGTGACAAGGACATAGAGCCTGATTTTGGATATACTTATCTTAGTTATAGAATTTAAAGTTTTCCGCAACCATATTGGTTGGTGTGGTGAGAATCCTAGATAACATAATTACAGAGGTATATACCTTAGTTATGAACTATATCGTTTATCGCAGCTAGCTTACTGGCGTGGTGAAGATTATGGGTAACATGATTATGGATAGACATATGTGACTATAAGATTGTATCCCAAATTTGTTCTTAAAATATCACCTCTACTATTTCACTCATATTGTTATAGAATTCATTTCCATCACCTTCCCCAGTTCATGAATAGGGATACCTTTAGTTCCTTTAGTCAAGTTCCTTATAGAGCTTTATTTTATCAAATTTTGAGGTTCCTTGGATAGTGTATTAGTTGGTAACTTACAAATAGGTTTGTGTCCTTCAGTATCAGTATTGGTGATAGAAGGAAGAGTAGAGTATGATGATTACCCCATCTTTTCCCCTATACAATCTTATTTTTTATTTTCCTATCCTTGTAGGAGTGACTTGACTTTCCCTACCTTGAAATCACTCTTTGATTTTCAATATTTCAACTCTATTTGATCGTAACTAAATAATTTTGATTATAATCTTAATCTTGCCAAATTTTGACACTTGATCATACTCGAATGATTTTATTTCTGATCGTGCCTAGATCTCATTTATATTATTACTTGTGACTAGGCTTTGATCATATCTTAATCGTCACTAGATCTAAATCATAACTATATTCTTAATCGTGCCAAAAATCTTAATCTTGGTCATGCCTAAATGACTTTGCTTAGTGTAACTAGACGACCTTGATTCTCATAACCATGACTATATTTTGATCATGCATAAACTTTTCGGTCATGTCTAGATAACTTAGATTCTATTAATCATGACCATATTTGAATTTATTTTTAAGCATGCCTAAGCTTTGATCTTCAATATGACTTTAATTATGACTTTGATTGTGCCTATCATTCTACACTTAAATTCTGATAATTTTGACTTGATCATAATTAACAATTTTGACTTTATCACGACTATATCATTTCTAAAGATGATAAACTCCATCCTGCCTTTATGATTTTGATTATATTCTGAATCTATTCTTAAGTCGTGCATAAATGATTCATCGTACCTATACAGTTTGACCAATTTTTGATTTTTTCCTTATTGTGCTAACATGACTTAATTGTGCGTAAATGACTATGAAATTGATTATTCCTAATCATGCCAAATCACAACATTTCCATATTTGATCATGCCCTAGTGATTTGGATTATTTCAAGGTTCTTCATTTCACCTAAAGTTTGATTCTTATTCATGCCTAAATTGATTTCTAAATTTTGATTTTAGGCCAATATACTAATGATTATACTTAGATCATTCTATGCATAGATTTTAATTCTATTCCAACATGATCATGATTTTGATCTAACGATTTGATCCTTTTAGTTGTGACTACCTCGTGCCCAAAAATTTGAATTTTATTCTTTCCGTTCCTATATGATTTTGAATTATGATTTCAAATCCATCCACAATCGTCCCTAATGATATGAATTGATCATTCCTAAATAATTTTTGAACTTATTTTGATGTTATTCCTAATAGTGCCAAATCAAGCTATTCTATAAATTTTGAGGAACCAAGGAAGAATAAAGCACGGACACTGGAGATTTGAAGGAATCAGTTATAGTGTGGTATTGATACATTTTAGACTGATTATGATACTTTGGACAATAAAAAAATGTGCAACTAGGAATGTAAGCAAGGTCAAGAGGATAGTAGCATTATTGAATTTTAGAAATGGTTATATCTAAAAAATTATTTCTAGTATGGATTATTTTCATATAAAGATAAAAAAGGAAGAATTCAAAAGAAGAAGAATAGTAGATAATGATTTTAAATGGAGAGAAATTATAAATGATATGAGAGTTGTATTCGTAAGGCCGATAAGGATATTCAAAAGTCAATTGATTTTGCAGAAATTTTGACATTGAAGGTTATAATTTCTTGAGATTTTTTTTTAGGGTTAAGACGTTGAGTTGAAGAATCTAAATTTGAGGAATTCAAACTTTTAAGGATGACTAAGTTCGATAATGGATTACAACAAAAAAAATAAAAAGATTAAGTATTATGATCGAGGATGTACATTATAGTAATTTAATTTTTTCAGGATTAATGGAATGATGATTATGTTAGTAGTTTTTTTAGATTGGTAAATAGAAGCATAATTGAGGAATGATGACCAGATAAACCTTGTAGTAGTAGGGTGAAATGATTATCTTGTATTCCCTTTCTGCATATTATAGTCTGTAACACTTTTTCTTATAATAGGGATCTTATTTTTCCTATTCTTGTAAATCACCCCTTTAATTCGTTATTAGTAGAACCAATACCATTTTGATTACGACTATACACTTTTGATTTTATTCTTAATCGTACTTGAAATCTTTCGGTCGTGATTTTAATTATATTCTTAATTACATCCAAATTTTAATTTATTTTGACTTAATTTATTCTGAATCGTGCCCAAGTTATATTTTTCGATCACGCCAATATGATTTAGTCGTGCCTAAATCCCGATTTTATGCTTAATCATATCTAGATTCTATCTTAAACATGACTCTATTCTTGAACATGCCAACTATTAATCATGCCAATATGACTTTACATGACTAGGTGACTTTAATTTCATACATTGACTTTATCCTAAATCGTACCTAAAATTTGATCCTTAATCACGCCCATATGACTTTGATCTTGAGTTGGTCGTGCTTTAACCATTCTGTGTTTAGATTCCAAGTTGATCACAACTAATAATTTGATCCAGACCATTTTAATTCTATATCGTGTCTAAGAGATTGTATTTATTTCTTTATCGTGTTTATATTATTTTGATTTCGAAACCATTCTTGATCGTGCCTAAATCTTATGGAATATTTGATCGTGCCTAAATGATTTTGACCATACTTCGATAATGATCTTCATTGTTCCAAGTTGATTCGATCGTGCGTAAATGATTTTGTTGATAACGCGATTTGATTATCCTTTCGTGTCAACTCAGATCATTTTATTATTCGTGCCTAAATAATTTGGTTTTTGGTCATTCCTTAATCGTGTCAAGCCATATCATTTCTAAATTCCTTACTTGATTACTCTTAATCATGCTAAATTATATTATTTCTATATTTGATCACACCCCAGTTATTTTACTTATACTAATATTTGTATTTAGACTTTATTACTATTTTTATCGCATTTAGATTTTACTTTTGTTGATCATTTAATTTAAAATTCGGGGACAAAATTTATTTTAAGGTGTGTAGACTTATAACTACCTAAATTCAAAATTCCTATTTTTTAAAATAATGTCCATATTTTTTCTTTATTATAAAACATTTCTCAAATATTATGTAGTGCTCCGTCCCTACATCGTGCCCCGTTTTCGTCTATGGGGTGCGCGAGAAAGGAACACTGTCGCTATCGATTCGGTCGAGATAGATAGGTCGGAATCGGCCAAATCGATTGAACGGGAATGATTGAATTAAGAAACCATTCCACGTTTTTAATTATTATTATTATATTTAGTTAATTTTGTTTTCAGAATTATTTTATTGTTAATTAATTATTTGTGAAGCGTACCAAGCCTTGGGCTTGGATTGTGAGCTACTAGCTAATATGGTATTCCTAATTTTATAATAAATATTATTGGTCTTGAATTTTAGATTAATTAGTAATTAGTAGTTAGTTACTAATTAGCTACTAATTAATGGATTAGTCGGGGGTTAGTTGTTAGTTAGTTAAAGATGTTAGTAGTCTTTACTAAAGTATCCCTATATCTATATTTACAGGTTTGCCATTAAGGCTTGGAGAGCACTCCATTCTCCCTATTAAATATTGGGACTCCCAATATTTTATTATAGCAATTTTCTATACTCTCTCTCTCTTATCTCTCTCTACAACCAGCCTTCCTATACCGCCTGTCCACCTTGCTCCGGCCGGACTCCGACGAGCTCAACCACCGTTATCTTCTTCTCCAGAATCTCACCGACCAACTCCTTTTCGACTTCCCTGCCTATTCCCTTTGGTCACTGCCTCCCAGACCACCCGACCAACCATCGTCTCCTTCACCACCGCAGACACCCCGACCACCGACACCCTATTCTATCGCCTGGACCTCCGACTCGTCGCCACAAACTACAGCCCAGATCTGGCGCCTCATCGTCATATCCAAAACACGCCACGTCATCATCCTCTCCATCACCCACACAGATCCGACCTCCCCGGCCACCACCCACTCATCGCCGTCTCCATCAACCACCCGTCACCGCCCAACAATCTAACTCCGACAAACCACCATACCATCGAACAAACCACCACATCCACTCACTTCTGGGAGCCGTGCTGCCTTTATCTCCACCTCCGTCGATGCCTCCGCCTGCTTCGCCTGTCCAAATCTGGTGCCTTCCCATGCACTCGAGCCCTCCAATACAGCCATGCCCGAATTCGACCTCCGCCACCGCGAGCGCCTATTTGGTCGCTCGACCGTCGCTGTCGCGCTCTGTCCATACCAAAAGCTCGAGTGTTGGCGCCCCATCAGTGCCACCGATCTTCGCATCCTAGGTTGGTGAGCTCCTCTCCTCTCAAAACCCCTTCTTCCCTCTCACTCCCCCCTCTCTCTCGCTTTGTTCTCTTCCCCCCCTTTTAATTATGTTCTCTCTCTCTGCTGAGAATTGAGATTCGGGTTTTAACCAGAATTGATGGATTGGGTTCAGCCCGATTACAGTTAGAGCTGGGCCTGGTTTTCAAGCACATGAATGGGTTTTGTGTGTTAAAATCCTGACAGAAAATTTCATGTAAGGAGAAGGAATTCATGTTATTTACGTAAAGGGAGAAGTTTTTGAAAATTTCAGATATAGGGATCTGGCGCCAGTTGAACTGGCGCCCAATTTTTTTTTAAAGGGGGCGCCAGTTGCACTGGCGCCGAAAATAAAAAAATTAAAAAAATCCTGGCTCCAGTACAACTGGTGCCAGAGGTTTGGTTGGGATGGGGTGGGGGGGCTGGGTGGTGGTGTTGGCTGTTTTTTTTTACACCATTTCTTTTATCTTTCCTTCTCTTTATTATATTAACTAAATAAATTTTTTTATTATCTATATTATACAATTAATATATAAAAATAAACAAAAAAATATTTGTATTTATAACATATTAATTGTATTTTTGTATCATCTATTTTGTATTAATAACAAATTCTCATATATATATATATATATATATAATATATATATATATTATATAATATATATATATTAATATATATATATATATATATATCAAACCAAACTAAAACATTTTGTTATTATCTTTTAGTTTTAGTTTGGTTGATATATATA